>CABFOS010146159.1:0-11198 GCA_900660315.1 Diretmoides pauciradiatus
TAGTAATATTTACGTTGTGGAGCGTAAATATATGTCATTAAATCAGATAACAAAACAGTCACAAAAGATATAAAAATAAATAGATAAAAAATAAAAACAATACCAGAATCAACACAGAACAAGTTCCATCAATAAATCATAAGAAAAACTAGACAAGGATCCATCAATAAATCATAATTAAAACAAAACAAAACACAAAAAAGCAAAGATAATTAAATCAAGTAAAAACAACTAAAACTAAACAGAACAACTCAACTCTTCTCTCTGTTATCCAGACCAGTAAACCTTCACTTCAACTCTTCTCTCTGTTATCCAGACCAATAAACCATAAACCTTTGGAGAGGGTTTATAACATAACCCTTGTTAACATAACTCATGCATAGGCTCCACCAAGCAGCACCTATACCAAATGCCAACCTTTGTAATTGTAGGAATAAAAGGTGGGCCAATCTTCTTCCACCAAAATGCATCATTGGCGAGCATTACAAATCAAGTCAGTCAATCAATGCAACATTAGAATGGAAGATGTTTCTATGGTGTTTGAATTGACAAAGAGGAAAAGAGAACGGGATGTTTTAGATTGTTATCTACATGTTATTGCACAATTTACACACACCCAACCCAGTTTTTCCTGGTCATGATTTCGTTGTAGAAAGCGTGTACATTTTTTACACTCAACCACGCACCTCTAGTCTCATACACCTGCACACACTCAAACCTCAGATGCGTACTTGTTTATTTTACTAGTTGCTTCTCTCTCTCTCAGATATTGTAATCATGACTAAGCTTTGAAGGCCACTGTGGACTGAGTGAGACCCGTCTTCAACCCCCGAACACACCCATGTGTATCATCTTCTTCAAGTTCGACCCTCGGCCTGCATCCAAAAATGCCTACAGGTAGTGCAATCAATGTTTTCACTAAAGCCTCACAATTAGCTTTTCACTGCACTGTTGGTATGTTACAGAGCAAATTTGTCTCAAAGCAATTGGGAAATGCCAAAGCGAAGGATAGTCATGGAACAGTATGTTGTCATGAAGTAGGGATGGGCAACCATGCGCCATGAGAGGGCCAAGAGTCGGCAGGTTTTCATTCCAACCAACTATTTCACTAATTAACACACCTTCAACCAGTGGAGGAGGAACTAATCAGTGAAGTGATCTGCTGTAGTGTTTGGTTGGAATAAAAACATGCAGGCTCTTATCCATGGCACATGGTTACCCATGTGATTTAACAAATAACACACAAAAATGTATTGAACATATTGAACATTTACAGCCTAAGCTGGAAAAAGTATGTGAACCTCTAGTAGGATAATGTCATTTATGAAAGCCGGTAATTGTCAGGTGAGCCAGTCAATGAGATGACATTCACGTATAGGTTAGCGGTGTCCTGTGACTCCTGTCATATAAAAACCCTACAAAGTTTGGTCATTTCAGAGGACTCCTCGAGTTGTTGAGGCTCATAAGGCTGAAAAAGGCTACAAAAGCTTTTCCAAATACTTGGAGCTCCATCAGTCTACAGTCAGACAGTCAGTTTCACTCAAATCAGGACAGAGACAGAAATATGCTCAAGGATTTATTTATTCCCTGCTTCTTTTACAACACCTAACAATAAACAAAACTTCATAGTAAATAGTCCCCACACCAAAATAATCAGTTAATTGATAAATGTCTGTGCGCTCGTGTGGTGAGGTGCGCTTGTTCTATGCACCATGGGAGCTGCAACATCAGATTATATACAAATGGAGAAAATTCAGTGCCATTGCTACTCGCTAGGAGTGGGTGTCCAGTTAAGATCACAGCAAAAGCACGTCGCATAATGTTCAAACAGGTGACAAAGAACCCCAAGGGTAACAGAAAGTTCAAGACATGCCTGCAGATCTGTGTCCTTGAGTCCACAATAAGAAGAACCCTATACAAAAGTGGTGTACATGGGAGGATATCAAGGAGGAAACCACTGCTCTTCTCAAGTTAAACAAGGACCACCTGGATGTTCCATAAAACTACTGGAACAATGTTCTATTTAAAAAAAAAAAAAAAAATTTACAAACGGGTGCAACGCTGTTTGGAGGAGAAAAAACACAGCATACCAACATCAAAACCTCATCCCAACCTTGAAGCACGGTGGTAGAGCATCATGGTTTGGAGCAGCTTGGTTGCCTCAGGACGTGGACGACTTCAGTCATCAGGGATCAATTAATTCAAATTGTATCAGGAAAATCTACTGGAGAATATTGGGGAAGATTAACAGACGTTGGATCATGCAGCACGACAATGACCTCAAACACAAAAGCAAATCTAAATCAGATTTTATTTTTATTTTTTCAAGTTTGCAAAATTTCCTTAGGACCAAGGAACTTGAAATACTAGTAGAAATCAATTGGCATGAAGATTCAGAACTGAACTTCAAGCTTTCAAGATGGTTTCAAGCTTTCGATTTGTGGTGGGGGTTTTGTTCCATTTCCTGTTGCCGTCTAGTCTAGTAACAGACAAAAACAGAAGGCCGAGTCATTCTTTTTTCATTTATTGCATCTATACAGTTTTGATTTGGGTAATATGTTTTTGATAACAAATTAAGTGGAATGTCTTTAAATAACTCTGTTGTGCAGTACAGTGGTTCCCCATTTCTTCTTCTAGCTTTCTCTTAGTGTGCAACTCAGTTTTGAGCAGGACCAGGGTTGCTGTGGGGATGTTTTTATGAATACCTATAGTACTATATGCATATGTACAGTATCCTTTGGGTGTATAAGTATGTTTACATATGTATCGCACATGTATGTTTGTATGTAATGCTGTGGATCTCTTCTCAGATGAGGGAGATTGGCATGGTTGCTTGCTGTGTCTAGGTGTGCACTTCTCTCCTTACTGGGCTGCATTGCTCATTTGCATATAGAGCAGAATTACACCTAAATCATTGGATTCCTGGGGTGTTTTTTGTTGTCGTTTTTTGTTTGTTTGTCTTGCACATTGTCTGTCGTGGGGATTTTGATTTCAAGCAGACTTGACTGCTGTACTGATTACCTTTCCAACAATGCAATAAATAATTGATCACAAAAATTGGAATACCTGAAGCCAAAGGATATTTGCGTAGCTGAGATTTGGCTCAATCTGGGACGGGTCCATTGATTTTCGTGGGAACAAATGAATAGTACTGAAGATGTGATAAATACTAGAGGAAAATCTGGCATCTCCATAAAGCTGTAATCTCATCTACCATTTCAAAGCGCTGGACGGAACATCCGTCTGCAACCTACACGTGCCCTACCCTGCAGTAAGCGCTAACTTCTTTCAGTGGGCACCAAAGGACTAAGAGCAGTCAATGTGACTTAGGGTGCGATGTCAAGACCAGCTTATTATAATCCCCTTGATTTTTGAAAGCGAGCTCTCTACCTGGTCATAGTCCATCTCTGTCCTTCCCTCCGGGAGTCTGACCCAGCCTGAGGAGATCACAGCACAGGTGTGGTGTATGAGCTCTGAGTCAGACCTGAACCTCCGGAGAGGTGAAACGTTGCTGTGTCCTAATAGGGTTAGAACAATGCTAAATATAGCCTGCTCTTTGTAGAACTGGTTGCAGTGATCTGCAATTCAGATGGAATCTGCTGCATGCAAACAGTTGGTTGGTTTGGTAAAGTTTGATAGTGTTGCTTGATGGAGTAGGCTTTAAAGGATAACTTCGGTCTTTTACAACCTTGGTCCTATTTTCCCATGGCCGTGTGTCTAACCGACTCGTGGGAACAAGAATTTTTGAAATTGGTCCGGTGTAGACCGAGTCCGTAGCTGCTAGCGCTTAGCTTAGCAAATCCGTCTAAAACACGAGTCTTCGGGGCAAGTTTATAGTCCTCTAAAAGTGTTTTTTTGCCACTGACAGGCTCCGATTGTTGTTATAAGTGTCTGACAGGATCCCTTCAAAGAAATAAAACGTCTTTCTTTCGTGAGAAGTGTACCTCTTCTTGTATATAGACTTATCTTGGATAGGGACAGCTGTTGTGGCTAGTTGTGCTCCAAGTGGATGCTAACACAATAACAACAGACCAGATCAAGCGAAAGGTAAAGAAAAACATTTTATTTCTCTGTATGGATCCTGTCAGACACTTAGAACAACAATCGAAGCCTGTCAGTGGCACACAAAAAAAACGCCGTTAGAGGACTATACACTTGCCCCAAACTTTAAGCCTAGCGTTTTAGACGGATTTGCTAAGCTAACCGCTAACCGCTAGCAGGTACCCACGTGTCAGTTAGACACACAGCCATGGGAAAATAGGATCCAGGTTGAAAAAGACCGAAGTTATCCTTTAACTCACTTTTTCAACTGCTCATAGATGCAGGACTGTGATACGACCGACCCGCCGGTGTCTCAGTACATTTCTTAACCATGCCAAAAACAGCAAATGTCTAAGCAGTGTTATTTCCTGCCACCATGGTGTGCATGATATAAACTTGATACCAGTACGGATGCCCCCTATAGAGTAGAGTCCATTAGGTTCTGGAGCACCTTGCTGCATCAATGTGCACATTGAGGAAAAACTGATTTTCTTGGAACTACTATAACCTCCTCAACGCTTAAATTTGCTAATTAGGTCATTAATTAGCTTAATTAAAGACCAGGTTATGTTTAATCTATCATGGTGATTATGGCGGGACATTAGGCAGCAGAAGTGCCTCTTAAAGTATTTTGCATGGTGATATATTAACTCTATTAACTAAGCGCTTCTGTTGGATCTCTATTTCACTCTATTGTGAAAATGTGACTTTTACATTTCTGTCCATTACAGGAACCAGAGACCTGTCGATGTTGGTGTAATGCCTCGGTTGCTGATAAATGTTGATAAAAGGCGTAGATTTGCCTACTTGGAAAATGAGCATGTAGTTTTAGAAATGTTATGGAAATGTGGTGACAATCTTTTGTTTTTTTACCCAACCAGCCAGTGCTTTAATGTCAAGACGTTGACATTTCCTGATCGTATCAGCCCTAAGTAATAGTTGTAGCTAGAAATAAGAGCTGGGACATTCAGATCCGATTTTCATCAAAATGAGATCTGTTCTTTGTGGTTTTGGACGGTGTTCAATTTAAACAAGGTAACAACCTCTGGGCCGTTCAGTCGTCACTCCGTCACCCTGTGGTTGTTTATTGTGTATCCACTGAGTTATGATGTAGCTTTATCCATGGGCCTTTTTATGCCTCCGCTACGGTGATAGCTGTGGCCGGAGGCATTCCCCCTTTTTCAATACACATACTTCTCTGTGGTTGTGAACTCGTGACCTTGGTAAACGTCATCTTTGCCGGTCAAGCCCTGTCTCAAACCCCAGATTGACATTTCGTCCAGCACGCAGGAAATGCCAGGATGTTACCTTGATTTCGCCATTTTACCGAGGTTTCGACGATGGTGACTTGTGCCGACTTGATATGAAAATATATCCCAGCGTTCATTTCGGCATTGACGCAGAGAAATCAGACGTGACGTTTAACTGCCAGTTACGCTCATAGACCCTCTGGTCAGTTACGCTCGCAGACCCTCTTGTCAGTTACGCTCACAGACCCTCTGGTCAGTTACGCTCACATACCCTCTGGTCCCACAGTTACACAGACAACTTATGGAGAGAAGAGACTCTACACAATGGCAGAGGAAAGACAGTTCCACAACTGTAAAATATATAGTTTTATTTTCCTACCATCATTTTTCCTACCTGTCATTACATTCTGAGTAATGTAACATTTAATTTAAATCAAGGGACAACTGAAGAAACCAGGATGCTCATAGAGTGACGAGGCACCGGTCGCTGGCGAGGTATTGCAAGGTACAGCAAGTCCGCTGTCTCAACCCATTGACAGCGCTCGTAACCTTGCGAGTTCATACTTCCAAGTACAACTAGCAAGTACGTTCCTCCCAAGTGCACAAGCAGGTACTTGAGTACTTGTGTATTGAGAAAGGGGGAGTATGTTTTCGGGTTGTCCGTCCGTGAACGAGATATCTCAGGAGCACTTTGAGGGAATTGGTTCACATTTGGCACAAACGTCCACTTGGACTCAAGGACGAACTGATTACATTTTGGTGGTCAAAGGTCACTGTGACCTCACAAAACACGTTTACTGGCTACTGGTTGGCGGAGGCATACAACCATGAGGCGGTAGTTGTAGTTTTAAATGTCTTCATTTAGTCATTCACAGATACACAAAAAATAAGCAAGTTCAAATTTTATTTGTCACATAGACAATCATACACAGTTCAATGCATAGTGGAATGTATTAGCATTGATTGACAGGTGTGCAGGAAAGACTATCAAAATCCATCTTATTGAGTTGTTTACAACTATCTTCCAAACAATCACAGTGCAAAGTAACAATGTGTTGAGATTCACCATTCCCCCAAGTTTCATCTGATCAGTCAGAGATCGATTGTGAAGGATGAATGGACAGTGACCAATCCATAGTTTAATCTAGTTTGTTGAGGGTGACTAACTCTAGCCACCACCTTAATACTGTGATATCGTAGCTCTACAGTAGCTAGTAAATGTGTTAACTCTACTGGCCACATTCAGTGGTAGCCAATTGTTGTTCGATCAGTCTATTTCACTCCTTAGAAACAATCTATTTGGCTGCAACAATTCCAAATCCACAATCCACTGTGGTTCGTTGAATAAAAAGCTGGAATTCAGAGAGAACTGTCATGGCCTTGATAACTCTGCTCCTCAAAGTCCGTCCTACATGATGCAGCTGGCTGGCTGTTACTGGGATCATGGTTGCTCGCTTGTGATTTCCCCCCAGGATCCGATAACAGATGCTCTCTTGTGTAGCATCATTAGCTTTGTTTCTGGAGCAGCGGTGGCTCTGTGCCATGGGAACAAGATATCATTAGCCTTTGATGCACAGAGGTTGACCCTGATTAGGTCAGTTTGGTCTATCTGTTTGTTCTTAATAGGATCCACATTGCTATTCCTCTCCACAAGATTAATAGGAGGACCGTTGCCGCGAGTCTCACAAGGAAGATACGGCTATTGTAAAGGTCAATACATTTCACTGGCCTAATTTTTCCCCCTCCTACCTGTGTTAATGCGCCTTGAATAAATGCCTCTCTGGAGTGTTGTAATCCATAATCGCACTGACCTCTGACTCAGAGCAGTAAACAATATGTTCAGGTAGTTTTTTAGGGGAGAAGAGGGTAAATGTAAATGCATAACTTCCTTCTGTCTAATTGAGCATGAACGGTTTGTGTGTGTCGCATATCTTGAAAAACAATACAGTTTGAATTCTTAATCCGCAAAGAAAATAAGGACTGAAAAATTCCTTAACTGTTATATTAGACTGGTACAGCATCGGTGTGGTGCTTCGGCTACACCTTATGCATTATTAAAATGCCCTAGATGTCTGGTACTCTAGTGATACAAGCTAAAAGATTTTGGACTAGTCACTTCATTTGCCAAGTAATATAAATGTACAACATTTCGTCTTGGTGGCTTTGGGGCAGAGACATGCCAGCAGCTTGCGTAGTACAGTGCATACTGACACATGGACAGCAGGGCCTCACACAGTGCAGCGCTTACTATAGGCAGTAGGTTACATCATTCTACGGAAATGCATTTGCAACATGTTCAGTGTTTAAAGGTTTTCATACCAGTGCTCTGTTGAAACACTGAGTCACAGAATCCACAATGTGAGAGGAGGAAAAGTGAGAGGTCATCTTTTTCTCTGAAGCTAGGGAATAATTACAACTCTGCTATTTCATAATTGCTGCATAGGGCAGATAACCCGGGTGACGATTCCTACGTGAGTAGTGGTTCGTAGAGATTAGCCAAATGATATTGTGAAGCCACTAAGTCATGGAAAGTTGCCTTGCCACATAAGTGACAGCAGTGACGCGTTTGTGAAAGGATTAATGGGCAATACAGCATTAGCAACAACCTGTGATAAAGTCTAGTTGTGAGTGGCCATGGCCATTACTGCATCATTACTCAATGGAACTGTGTGCCAATGAATAATGGTCCAGTAATGGTCATGGTTTAGTGCACTGCTGAGATGAGAAGTACCCTGTGTCAGACTAGAGTCCTACTCAAGGCGATCTTACTTGAAAACCAGGTCACGCTCTTGTTCCAGACTATATAAACTTGTTGGTAGCAGTAAACATTTGTATTGTAGTCTGGTTTGTCTTAAATAATCTCTGTCTATTGGTCTATTGTCTGCAAAGCAAATTTCTCTTTATAATAAAATGTTAATTGAATTAAATATGTTCTTAACTTTTTCTTTAACTCTGTTTTCAATTGTTTAACTGTTTTAAAGTAATCTGCAGCGTTTTCATATAGGTCCATGTTGCTACTCTCTCCATCGCCAATTGACATAACACAATAGTGATTCAAACTACAGCCAGTTCATGAAAGCTTCACATTTGCTGTTCTAAACACCCGGTGCTACACAGCTAGTAATATGTTTTAGGTCTTCAACAGCAGCAAAAAGGCATTTTGTTGGTTATAAATAGAAGAACTGGGTTGTTGGCGTGAGCGGCGTGTGCAGTGTGAGCAGCGATAGCCACCATGGCTGAACAGACAATGAACAAAAACAGAAAATCGAAGGGAAAAGACTCTTGAGTCCTGGCCACACTGTTTGATTGCCAAGTGATCTCGGGGAAAGTGCAGTGCAAAAACACCATGGCGATGGAGGAAAACAAACAAACAAGCAACTTGCATGTTACCACTTTAACCCCTAATTGCTCCAATGAAGCCGCCTGATGGCCCCCAGTAGAAGACTGACACTGAGCAGGTCCCAGGTGTTAATGTGGAGAACATGGTGTTTGGCAAACCGTGACTGGAAAAGGAAAAGTTAAAAACATGAGTAACCAGACTGATTTGCTATATTACACTGATGTAGCTGGTGCTCAGAGGCTGGTGAACTCTGATCACCTTGCTGTTTTGTTTACTTCACGTCCGATAACTGTCACTGTGTTCAGAGGTTCTTTTGCCGTTTTTTTTCTTTAGGCTCAGATTTTGTCTCTGTAGTGGTATCATGCAGCTCCTAAGATTTGAAGAGTCATCGTGTATGTTTCTCTGCTTTGGCATTTCCCTTCATCATGTTACATTGTTTTGAGTTAAAGGATATTTTCATTTTATTTCAACCTGGACTTTATTTTCCCATGGTCGTGTGTCTACGTGACTGGTGGGAAAAATATATTTTTTAATTGATCCAGTATTGAGTGAGCACTGCTTTTAGCGATTAGCGGCTAATGCTGCTCTAACGTTGTCGCCGAAGGGCAAGTGAAAGGTCCTCTAAAAGCATTTTTTTTGCCACTGACAGGCTCCGATTGTTGTTATAAGTATCTGACAGGATCCCGACAGAGAAATAAAAACTTTTTTTTTTGTGAGGAGTGAGACCTCTTGTTGCATATAGACCTATCTTGGATAGGGACAGCTGTTGTTGTGGCTAGTTGTGCTCCATGTGGATGCTAACACAATAACAACAGACCAGATCAAGCGAAAGGTAAAGAATTTTTTTAAATTTCTCTGTAGGGATCCTGTCAGACACTTAGAACAACAATCAGAACCTGTCAGTGGCAAAAAAAACACTTTAAGAGGACTATACACTTGCCCCGAAGCCTCGCGTTGTAGACGGACTCGCTAAGCTAAGCGCTAACTGCTAGCAGCTACGGACTCGGTCTATACTGGACCAATTTCAAAAATTCTTGTTCCCACGAGTCAGTTAGACACACAGCCATGGGAAATAGGATCCAGGTTGAAAAATACCGATATTATCCTTTAATATAGCTAATGAGCACTAATTGGGTAGCATTAATGTTGATGGCCAATGGCCGCGAAATGTCCCGCTGTGACCAAATTTGGAGCTGAGTGACCAAATTGCTCAGCTCAATAGGAAATGAATGGATTTCCAGTGACTTCATTGTGTTGCTTGCGATGTGAATACAGGGTTAGTTCTGTAGATTGTGTTGACACACAGTAGAAAATGTGCACATAAGGGATATGTGAGAGATTGGAGAAGGCGGCGATGGAGAAAGGTGATGAATTACTGTGAGTTTGCAATTAGAACTTTAGGTATTTAGCTTTGTTTTGTTTTAGAGACTTGATGGCTCCCCTCCATACACCTCATTGGATGACATTAAGAACGAATCAACAAGAGTCAGCGAATGAAGTGAACAATATAAAACAAAACAGTTTTTCTCTCTCGCTCTCTCCCCATTAAGGCTGATTTTGGCTGCAAACAGAGATGAGTTCTACAACAGGCCGTCCAAAGCTGCAGACTTCTGGGCGACCAACAGCGAGATCCTCAGCGGTGAGTATGTGCGTTCCATGTCCAGAAGCTGATAGCGAGGAGCTGTTGGGTATTTGAACAGCTTTATTTGTTGTTCTGAAGTGTGTGTGTGTGTGTGTGTGTGTGTGTGTGTGTGTGTGTGTGCTTTATCTTGATATATAGACCAATGTATGCTATATAAAGACAAATGTAATATGTTAGACTTTAATAGCTCTTTAGTTAATAGAAGTTGGACTGCATAACAATGGCTGGACTATTTAACAATACAATAAATGTCTGATTTTTCGCTTCGTTTTACTGCTGTCACATTCAAAGTTAAAGGATAACTTTGGTAATTTTCAACCTGGATCCTATTTTCCCATGGCCGTGTGTCTAACTGACTTGTGGGAGCAAGAATTTTTGAAATTGGTCCGGTATAGACCGAGTCCATACCTGCTAGCGGTTAGCACTTAGCTTAGCGAATCCGTCTAAAACGTGAAGCTTCGGGGCAAGTGTATAGTCCTGTAAAGGCGTTTTTTGTCACTGACAGGTGCTGATTGTTGTTCTAAGTGTCTGACAGGATCCCTACAGAGAAATAAAACATTTTTCTTTACCTTTCACTTGATCTGGTCTGTTGTTATTGTGTTAGCATGCACTTGGAGCACAACTAGCCACAACAGCAACTGTCCCTATCCAAGAAAGGTCTATATACAAGAAGAGGTCTCACTCCTCACGAAAAAAACATTTTAGATGGACTCGCTAAGCTACGCGCTTGTCTCCTACAGACAAATTGACTAATTTCAAAAATTCTTGTTCCCACTAGTCAGTTAAACACACGGCCATGGGAAAATAGGATCCAGGTTGAAAAATACCGATGTTATCCTTTAATAGCTCTTTAGTTAATAGAAGTTGGACTGCATAACAATGGCTAGACTATTTAAAAATACAATAAATGTCTGCTTTTTCTCAT
>CABFOS010146196.1:0-14142 GCA_900660315.1 Diretmoides pauciradiatus
ACACAAAATGTCTTACCGTCCAGTGCAGCAATGTACAAGCATACAAGAGTGTCACCAGAATGGTTTGGTTCTACCTTTGATGTCTTTGCTAACATTCCCAATACACCTGATGTAGTATTTGTTGACACCAGCCACAAGGAGGTGTTGTTTCTGAAGTAGGCTGTGTCTTTGATCTGTACATGGACCAGGCTTTCCAGGACAAGTATATGAAATACCAGCCACTGCTCGATGTAACACCAGCTTTGGATATAAGTGTAGATTTTGCATACTCATATTTTGAAGTCTTGGACATGTATATAAGTATACTGTGAGTGGTCTGAAGATTGCTGGCATGTCAAAAAGAAAAGCCAAACAGACTGCCAATTACTGCTCTGTCTCAGCAATTATTGGCAGCTTATCTGTGTGGAGAAGGAGGTGCTATGTGTACCCTTAGTGTTCAGTGTCACTTAACCCTGATATATTTGATTCCCTGCTATATGTAATATAATTTGTCGAACCAAATAAAGCATTCAAATGTGTGTGTGTGTGTGTGTGTAACCGTAAAAAAACTGGAAATATTTAGACTACAGTTGATTATTGTAGACACTTTTGGCAGGGATAGGTATTGGTGTAATTGCATCACTTTTTCTTGTGGTATGGGTTGTTTGCAATGGACAAGAGGTATTGAAGTTTACAGTTAGTACACTGTACTACTGTATGCTATAGTGGTCTCTATGTGCAGGGTGGCCTGGGTTAAGTGAGATTCCAAGAGTATGTTGAGGCTCTGCAGGACTGTTTCAAGTGGATGGACAGGAACCTGCTCTGTGGGGCACACACATGAAGGACACTGAAGGACTGTCCCATTACATTACTAATTGCATCAACTTCCGTGTGGACACTAACAGTTTTTACGAAAACAGTTTTTCCAAGTAACAAGCCAAACAACATTAAATCCCTCATCAACAGGGGAAAAAAGAAGGAATAAGGAATAAGGTCAGGGAGGAAGTTAAGTCTGTGCAAAGGGAGAGGAAGATGAAGATAATGAATGGAAAGTACACCTACTGGGAGAGAAGCGAGAAAAAACTGCATGGGTGATTGTGTGAGGGAGGTGTACAGTAGAGTGTGAAAGATCATTGCGCTATAAGCAGGCCGGCAAAATGGTGCAGAGTATTCAGGAGCAAACAAGGTTATCTAACAGGTTTATCACAGGAACCCCAGGCCAGCTCCTCAGACACTTTATTACCCATAAACCCCGCTTTATGGGTAAGCATAGCCTGCAGCATGCTTACCATGTCTGCTCGGAAAGGGGTCGCCCCTCACACCTCCACAATCTCAACAACCCGTTGCACCTAGCTATGGCCGTGTGTATTAAACAAACGCTAATTGGTTGAGTAGGGACGTATATCTGGTAGCAGTGGGAGTTGGGCCAAGACCCAAAACTGAACTAAAACAAAGAAACAAAGAATTCAAACAGAGAATAGCAATGAAATTGTTTGAGAAGCGACTCTGAGATGAGGTTCGCAAAAAGAAGAAGATGAATTCATTACAATGCAACGAGCACGTCTCTGTTTACATTCTTTGTTTCAGTTAGTGCACACGTTAATGTTATGTGCAAGTATGTTGGCATGCGAACATCTGAGGGCAGCACCTGTGCATGTCCACAGACTTGCATGCAGATGCAGAAGCATAAATCAGGCTTAACAACATCCACCCAGCCCATACTCACACACTACCCTCCCCAATCCCTCCCCCAACCCTTCATAAGGAATAGGATAAAAAAAGAAGAAGAAGAAATAAGTTAATTCACTCTTAAATGTTTGAGGATTATAACCTAGGAATAGCATATCAAGGATGTTAACATATTATTACTTTTCTGTCAGGTTCTGAATGCAGCCTCCTGTAAAATAAATGTAATTGTGTTAGCATAGATTACTTGAGTGATGTCTAATTCATGGCTGATTCTGTTATTGACTCATTTGTTGAGTAAATTATCTCTATCTACTTATAGTTTTCAGAGCTTGGTAGATCCTGATAGTCCAAATAGATATTTCTGATTAGTTGACCATCAATAGTGGCTTTTCCAGTTAGCAATTATGATGGAACTGGCTGATTTCCAATGATTGAAAAGTAATTTTGTCTATCTCTCAGAAACAAATGGCTTACTTAGACATCCAGGTGTTCAATATACAGTACAGTACACTCCAAAGTTAAAGTCATGTCGAGCATTGAGTGCTAACAAAGTCATACTTGGCAAGTAGAGTAAAAAATGTAAATGTTATACCATAGTGTACTGAGAGTGAGAGTGAGAGTGAAAGACCAATGCATGATCCTAATCTGGGAGACAGATGGTATATTTCAGATAGTACTATCCATTGGTGCCAGAGCAGAATTGCTAGAGGCAGAGGAGGTAGAATCATAACAATAGGTGCCAGACAATGCATATGTTTCCCTGTTCCTATGCCAGATATAAAGCCTACAGCAAGACCTTACTGAGATAACGCCTCCCGAGAAGCCAGGCAGCGTTATTGTGCCACTCTTGCTAATATAATATATCTGCTGATGGGGATATTTATTACTACTATAATTAAAGAAAGGGAATAGAGCCATAACCTTCTCAGTCTCCAAAGAGGGTGTATTAGCTATTCCTTTTTCTATTCCTTCTCTACTATATTTTGCAGGACTCATCCATATTGTGCAATTACCAGTTAGTTAGGGTAAGGTTACATTATTACCTCTGTAAAGGAGGTTACGTTTTCACCCATTACTTTGTCTGTCTGACTACCGGCAGTGGCGGTGATCCAGATGTGATCCAGTGATTTCTGCCATTAGATGATTATAGTTTCTTAGCCATAACTATGAAACTACAGCGATAAATCCTAAGGGTATCTTTACAGTCAAGTCAAGAAGTCGAGATGGGCACTGCAGCTATGGAGTGATATAAATTGCGACTTACCATTAAAAATATCCACAATCCATTGATCTGAAGGCTATAAGAAAAGCGAGAGAAAGCATTTCCTTGTAAGGGACGGGCTTATGACTTATATACATACTAAATGGCTTATTAATACATGAGTAACGTTTTATCTTGTATGCTATCTTGCACTTGATACCTGTGAGCTAAGATAAAACAAGGAGCAATATGAAAACAAGTCCATGACATTTTGGCATGCATACATATTACATATTATTTCGAAATGTTTCAAATAAAGAGAGAGAAAGAAAGCTCTGGGTTTGTTCTTATCCCCATCATAACTCTAAATATTTGCTTATTTCACAGTTCTACTTTACAGGTTTATTTTGTATGAGTACACAAATGTGTGTGGTCTCTCCACATCACCCTTAGAGTAGACTTGGGTGAGCGATACGTCATTCATTAACCAATTAACTGTACTATTAACCTATCCTCTTCTATGAACAGACTCCTGGTAATGGTATTTCATGGGTTAAATCAGAAAGCAAGTAAAGTTGGAAGTGCAGGGAGCTGGAACTGTAAGAAGTGTGTGACTAGAGTGCCTTGTTACTCCCTGTCATCAATCACTGCACACGGCTGGCTTTTGCCTTTGAGGAGCTTCTCTGAATCCAGACCTGTCCTATAGCGCCTTATCTCCACTCCAAGATGCATGCATGGGTGTATGGGTCAAAGTGATGTGTGAGTGAATGTTGTGTGTATGTGTGTGCATGTGCTTGTAAGTGGCAGCGTATATACAGTATGAATACATCTGTATATGTATGCTTGTGAGTGATTGTATATGCATGCCTATATGTGTGAGTGGCTGCAGGTAAACGTGGCGGGGGAAATGCGTGTGTGCCTGTTTGTGTTTGTGTGTTTCTGCATGTTTTACACCACAAGTTGAAAAGCTGACATATAGAGCAAAATGAATACTGTCAGCCCCTACCCATACAATTCCATCCGTGCTTGTTGAGCTCATTAGTCTCTTAATGAACATCAAAATCACAGTAATCACCTCATCCAGGATCAAAGTGCGTTTCCCTAGCAACCTATTTACTTGAAAGTAATTTAGGACATAAAAGCTGTATACTTCTCTTGTAATTACAAATAATTTGCCCTTTGAAATAACAAAGCCTTCCTAAGTTTCCCTGCACTTATGGTAGCATATTACTAAATAAAGCTTATCAGTCTATGGACGTGAGAACCTGCTTACAAAAGCATGCAAGCATGTCATGATGTCTTGAGTATATGTCATGTAGATTTCCCGGGTGTATTAGGAATTGTGAGAGCAACAGCAGATAGATAAAATATTTAGTTTGACTTGCAGGTGTGTGTGTGTGGGGGGGGGCTGTTCCAATGCATCTTCTTCTTCCATCCATGTTTGTAGGCATGTACTCTATGCCTGTGAATGTCAGATATATTTATGTAGTGTTTACATCGAGTGTATGCATAATGCATCATGGGGGAATTCATACAGTGCGTTGCATTACATTAAGAGGGGTGAGAGCATGTACAGGTATGTATCAAAGGAGCGAAACACAATCTGTAATCTATCACAGGGGTCCATGATGGTGCAGTAATGCACCAGGGTCTATGTGTGTATTTGATGGTCGCCACATATCACATTTCAGGCTGCAATCAAGTTAGGCTGTCACATCATAATCATTTCTATTGCACCATCTGCTCCACCCCCACCCCCATCCATACTTCAGCTTAAGCCTTGTAGCCTTATTTACCCGTTTCTTTCACAAGGTTCAATGAGTTGTGTACTGAAGTTGCTCAGTAATTGTAATCTTTTGATCCTTTTGAAACTTTGTCCTCACATGTGCCCTTTCTGTTTACAAGGTTAAAGGTGTGATAGAAAAAGATAAAAATTGTAGCGACCCTGGAAAGGCTCAGGCTGATGGATGCTGTCGTTCAGTGTGCGTATCAGTCTCCTGTGAATACCTCGCTACTTACTCTGCCCGGGTCCGTGCTTTGTTTAGTGACGATACATATTTGGAGAATAGTTCATTTCTGGGGCCATTATGTGAATCCCACATATTTCCCCTGAGGTAGGATATTGCGATTATGTCAATAAGATTATGTCAAGCTTCCTTTGCTTTCCTGTCCTTTTCCAAAATGCACCACATGCTTGTGTTTTGCATTTATATATCCATCATGTAGTCTCCTGCAGGCACTAGCTTAATTGATTGACCACCAGAGAAGTCTTGAATTGAAATGCAGTAGGGAAACTTTCCTTCAACTGGAATGCCCGGGTTAAATCCCTCACGACAGCAAGACACCGAATCCCTACAAGATTCAGGAACAATGTTTTGCAGCTGACCCCATCCATACATAATGTCTCAGAATGGTCTCACCCATGCAGTTTGTCTAGCGCTCCGACTGCATTCTGTCTCAGATTGGATGGCTGCACTACTTCGCATACTCCCATAAGTAGTCCCTTGTTTTTATAAATCTCTGTGAGGTGAATAATGTGCAAAGATAACCTTGGTGCAAGCTATGAAATCAGTGATGTTCTGCCGTGATGATTGGCCGTCATCTGATTAGTCAGGGAGTCAGTCAGTAGTAGGGGGGAGAGGGGTTCTCACCAGTGATAAAATATAGTCGCTGTGTGGTCTCTGCATACAAACACACATTGGTCACACACTGCTAACTTCACATATCATATATCACCTGCTGGGAGATTCTCAGTTTCATTATGATCCATGCACACCATCTCTATTTCCCATCACTTCACTTGGTACACAGATACCCGAGTTCTGGATTGGAAGGGGAAGAGAATCAAAGATGTCTACCTCTCTCTGTCTCTTCATCTATCTCTCTCGGTCTCCCTCTTTCTTGCACTCTACTGTATCTCTCTTATGGCTATAAATTTCATTCCAATAGATCCTAGATCAGCACTCATGCTTAGAAACTTTGTTATTACAGATTCTGGCCCACAGTTAGTGCCTGCTGGGGGATTGCTTTCGAGTCTTAGTTAGGCCCTCACCTAATCTCTCTCTCTCTCTCTCTCCTCTGCACTGTTGCACTGATTCTTCCCATCTCATCATTCTCGCTCTATTTCTCTTCTGCTCTCTCTTCCTGTCTGTCGATCTATCTCTGTTTCTCAGAAGCAGCCAGCAGAGGAGTATGGCAGCACCACATGATTATTCATCCAGGCAAATGTGGAGCTTTTCCACTCACTCACTCAGCCCACAGCCAGTTTGCCTATCTGTGATTAAATTAATCAACACCCCACCCCCACCCCCTTCTCTTCCGCGGTTCACCATCAAAGGACCTCTTTCTCAGTTAGAAATAGCTCCACACATGCAAACTTCTTTTACGATGAGTGGGGCGAAATTCTACTCTTCACTCATTTAAGCACATATTCAGCCATCACTTTCACAGTAGGAGTAGCAGTTATAGTTGTGCCTTACAGCCTTGACCACAAACATCACTTGAATAAGGCCTGTGCATTTTTTCTTCTATTTATGCAAACTTGCAGACTCTTTCCCCCACTAGGCCATTACAAACCAAATTGATATTATGCAAATAGGGATATAAAATGAGTGTAAGGGATGAGAGTTGTACTATTGAGGCAGTCCAAGGCTGCCAGCAGTATGAATTAATTGTGTCCTGGCATGTGGGGCCGGAGGAAGCAGCAGCAGGAGGGGGTTTTATCCCTTTTGGTGCGGCCTGGAGCTCTGCTGAAGTTTTAGCTCTGGTGATTAGGCTGTGAGGTCGAGCTACTCAGCGGATATCGCCCCTGAATTCTGAGGAAGCGCTGAAGGCGTGTTCTTGACTGAATCAGAAAAGGAGACTTTTTTTCTGATGGAGGCTCAGATACAGCTTGTAGTACAAAGGAGATGTAAGGTCCTTTTATTTTTTATTCTGGTCTGACTTCTGATGGAACCATTAAGGACAACACCGGTGATTTTTTTGTGTGTGGGTCATATTCTTACCGCAGATCATTTTTCAACATATTTTTGCCTTGATTGACACCTTGACAACAAGCTGGACTGAATTAAGAACACCGACGCCATCTACAAGAGGGGCCAGAGGTGCCTGTACTTCCTGTGGAGGCTCCGGTCATTCAATGTCTGCGGTATTATGCTGAGGATGTTCTATCATTCTGTGGTGGCCAGTGCTATTTTCTATGCTGTCGTGTGCTGGGGCAGCAGGATTAGAGCAGAGGACGCCAGCAGAATCAACAAGCTCATCAGGAAGGTTGGCTCGGTCCTGGGGGTGGAGCTTGATTCTTTGGCGGTGAAAACTGCAGAGCATCATGAACATCGACTCTCACCCACTCCACCATGCGCTGGTCACACACAGGAGCACCTTTAGTAACAGACTGACACCACCACAGTGCACCTTTAGTAACAGACTGATACCACCACAGTGCACCTTTAGTAACAGATTGACACCACCACAGTGCACCTTTAGTAACAGACTGATACCACCACAGTGCACCTTTAGTAACACTGATACCACCACAGTGCACCTTTAGTAACACTGATACCACCACAGTGCACCTTTAGTAACACTGATACCACCACAGTGCACCTTTAGTAACAGACTGATACCACCACAGTGCACCTTTAGTAACAGACTGATACCACCACAGTGCACCTTTAGTAGCACACTGATACCACCACAGTGCACCTTTAGTAACAGACTGATACCACCACAGTGCACCTTTAGTAACAGACTGATACCACCATGGAACACCAGCAGAAATCTTTCCTCCCGGTGGCCATCAAAGTTTTCATCTCCTCTACCGCCCACTGAGAGTTTGACTGCAGTGACCTGGGATGCTGAGGTGGCTCTAGCCTCCACTTCAGCTCTACTCCTACAGTAGCTCCGCCCCCTTTCTCTCTGGACTAATGTCACTGACTGTTTACTGTTTACACCATATGCATACTGCACTTTCCGATACACATATTATCTAGTTTAGTTTTAGTTTAAATTGTCATTAGTTGTTGACTTGTTTACCTCATATACTTGACACTCTCATTTTTGCATATTTGTCTATTGATTTGACATTGTTTACGGTGGACTTGACATCTTGAATGTACTTGACACTTTATTACTGTTTATTAGACATTTTACTACTCAACACAGTACTTTACACACTTTACACGCTTTAATTTTGTTTCATTTGTTTTAGTTGATTTCCTTGTCCATTTTTATAGCGTTTTGTTATCTTTTGTTACCTTTTCTACTGTGAACTCTTGCATTTTGTAGCCCAACAATTTCTCCACGGGGACTAATAAAGTACAATCTAATCGTATCTTATTATTTTACGTTGAGATTGCTATCCAGCATTTCATGATGAGAAATGGGTGTATTAATGAAAAACTATGATTTACATAACATTAACACCTAGCCAAGCACAGTTGTTCATTCCAACCTTTGCTATTACTTATAATGCACCTGAACATAAAGGGATGAAATGCAAATTCTTTGGATACTCACACTGCAGGAAAAAAATGCCCAAGGCTGTGTTTCGACCCAAAGCACTGCATTATTCACAAGATGTTCTGCTGTGGGTTTTGTGAATAGCATGAAAAACCCTCCCCATCCCTGATAGACAAGGTATAAATCTGACATGAGACAGCTACACTTATCCCTCAGCTCTCACTGCCCTTCCCACAAAGAAAATATGTTATTGCACGCTTGTTTCCCAAGGCAATCACTCGTGTTGTGTGGAAGCAAGTACTGTGCAAATGTTCAGATCATTAACACCTAACTAGTGGAACCTTCAGTAAAATGCATCCCTGTGTCCTTTTACCTGCAGTACAGAAAGAAATTAACATAGTGGTCAACACCTCATGAGTTTGGCATATATTTTATTCATTTATTTATCAAATACACTGCAGACTGCATAACAATGAGCTGGTTCTAAATCGAAAGGAAATCATAAAATGCTTTCAGAAAATCAGCAATTCCCACTTTTTTTTTAAATTTTGTATCAGAATTTTTCCAGTGGTGACAGCAAATTGACCATGAAATGAAAATTTGCTTCTTTTTATCTTCCATTTTCTGGGTCCTGTAGCTCCTAGAGCAGTTAGTGCAATGTGCCTCTAGCAATACAGACGAGTCCTTCGCTGGGAATTCTTTAATCGCATCACCCACCCATCATGGCACACGCTGAGCCCCTCTGGGAAATGAGGGGTTCTTTCAATTTGTGTCAGTCAAATTTGTTATGCTTAACCCCTGTCGCCTGTCACTCATCTGCTTAAATGCAAATAGTAAAGCTTTGATTGAATGTAACAGGCCAACTATAGCAATGTTCAATATGCACTTATCCTATCCTCGAACACACTACTACAGTCAGAAAAAACAAGGTTGTTGTAAGGTTAATGTAATGTAAGGCCTAAAAAAATTGAGACCGATCATTCTCCTCTGTGTGTGTGACCCAGAAACCCGTGGCTGAACTGATCACAGGAAATATTCTGCTTTGTAATCAAAACCTACGGGGATTCCTAATTAGGTAAGGAAACAGCACAACCTTGAGAGTAGAAGATGGGATGAGAGGGAGGATACTGGAGGAAGTTGGAAGGAGGCGGCTGATTGGGGAATGAAGAGAGGACGCAAATAAGCAAATAGCGGTAGAAGGGTAGGGAGAGGGGGAAGACGGAAGGAAAAACAGGGGGAAGAGGAGAATAAGACCAGGGACTTTAATCAATTATTAATGAATTATAAGGCAATAGCAACGAGAAGAGATATGCATAGGAATAGCAGAGATGGCAGGAGGTGCAGGGATAGGAAGAGAGGCAGACACACAGAAAGAAAGGAAGATAAAGATGGAAAGGGAAATTTACACATACATAAAGCAACATCCATGGAGGGAATTGAAAACATGAAAGAAAAGGGTCTCTTAGACATGATGCAGTCAAGCAGTGGAGCAGTATTCCAGACGCCTCGTGCCCACATACCTGTCTGTCAGCGTGCCAGTTCTGCATGTTCCATGGATCTTGTTCCAGAGGGGCCAGGCTCCGTGCCTACACATTCCACCACAGAGACCCTTTGAGTAGGCATGAGACGATGGCTGTGTGGCCAGGGACCGGTCTGGGTCAGCCAGAGCTAATACGTGCCTAGACTCTTACCACAAAGCCCCACAGGCCCCACAGTCAATGAGCCCAGAGATTGCTGTGCCTCTTTTACTTTGGGAGCTTGGGATCTGAGAGTGAGAGAGGAGAGCCTTAGACTGAGAAGTAAAACAAACAGACATTTTAGGAGAGGATTTGGCTGGCTGCTTCTACAAGCTTAGCAGTCCCTGATGTGTATTCAACACTAGGTCTACAAAACAATATCTGAATAACCTATCCTCTCTGCTGTCATCCGTAACTAAAATTGTGTGTAGGCCTATCTTTATTTGCAATTCACACATGGCAGAGTCGGTCTTCTCCAAATCATACTGGCAAATGATACACGGGAGTATTTGTAAGTGGGTTGGACTGTGGTATGTTTTTTTCTCTTTGAAATCAAATGCATAACCAGTTATTCAGTTCTTCAGATCCGAGCAACTTGTGCAAGTAGTTCATAACACATGCTGCATGTTCAGATGGAACCGGCATGATTATTTTGTTCTTGATGGGAAATATTGAGAAAAGCATTGGTACGAAGCTCAGGTATGAAGTGCTGTTGTGAAAGCAGTTAATACGACACTTCCTTGAGGTTGGTAACACGTTGTAGTGCCATTCAAGTGACTGATAATGATGATATGTGACATTTTGACAGCATGAATCTCTGCTTAGGAGAGTAAGACTGTTCTGAGTGGCAACAGAGTAGAGAGGTCATGTGGTTGATTGGTTCTGGAGGAATTGTAAGGAACATTAAGCTAATGAAAAAAATCTGAATGGATACAAATCTTAAATTCAAAGTGCAGATTAATGCCATTTGATCGTTTGTATGAATTTGACTCCTATTGCAGCAATACTATACTAATACAAACTAGAAAGGTGCGATTCAGATTCAGATCCACTCCAAAATGTAATAGCTCTTCCTTGGGCCAATCTACACCTATCCAGCAGTATCATGAAAATCGGATGCTGCGCTAAGCGTTGCGTTGATGTTGAGTAGCGGCCATGTAAAATTGTACCCATTGACCCTTAGGGGACATGCATATAAAAGGAATGATGCATTAAGCAATTAGACCGCACTTCCTGTTTTTACGTGGTGCCCGTTAGACCTCACTTCCTGTTTACATGGCGTTGCGTTGACCTTGAGTGGTGGCCATGTTAAATTGTGCCAATTGACTCTTAGGGAACATGCATATTAAATAGAATGTCTAAGGGATGATGCGTTAAGCAACTAGGCCTGACTTCCTGTGTACATGGTGCCCTACACGGTGACCTGTGATCCGGATCCACCCCAAAATTTCATGGGGTCGTCGTTGAGTGATACTACACCCTTCCACTGAGTTTCATGAAAATCGGATGATGCGTTACACAATTAGAGCTCATTTACCTCCACCCCAACTTCATCCTTGGGTGGAGGTAATTAATTTTGACAAGGCAGGGGTGCATGTTTCTGACAACAAATTGATTCTGTATATGCAGGTCAGTTTCATGATTGGGTCATCTGAGTGGAGTTGGTGTGTTTGACTGAACATCCAAAAGCTTCTTGATCACTCTGCTTCTCCACTCCAGAACACAGTGTGAAAATAGTGTTCTTTTCCTCCTGTGTAAAATTCCAGTTTACTTCAGGCTGGAATTCAACATGAAAGCTATATTTTCATCTCTGATACCCATTGCATTTTTTTTTAGTGAGCACAATGCATTTCAAAGAGCTAGCATGGTTGAAGACTGGCTTCAGGTGAGGACCAGACGTGATGAGACTACATAGAGCAACACCAGCAACACAACACACGCAGAGACAAAACAGAAGAGGGAAAGGCAGAATATAAAGAAATTGATGAGATGAAAGATAAATGGAATTATGAATGGGATAGAATAAAAGGCTTACTTTTAGTGGTCATGTTTTTCTGGTCATCTTTTCTTCACTCATGTAACTCCATGGCAACGAGAGTCAAAATTGCAGACTCAAATCAATGATTGAGACTCTGAAATAACAAAAAAATAACAGAACCTCTTGACCTTCGCTTGGTCTCTAGATGTTTGGTACATAATTTACAAAAACATATATTGTGGTTAAAATTGCTGCATTCATTTCATGCAAATGTGAATGCACTCTTGTTTTGCACATCTTTGAAGCAGTCTGAGGTCCTCCAGCATCAAACCCTTGACAACTCCTTGAAAGGTAAATTAATCTTTCACACCAATGTTTCTAAAGTGAGGCTGTGTGCATTCTGCTGCATTATGAATACATGGGGACTATTGATTACAGTTGGCCTCCACATTGAGGGTGTTTGGAAGTATGAATGTCTGTATGAATTAAAGTATGCCAAGTATGCTTGGAAACCTTGAAAAGCTCTACATAAGTGTTAAGTCGTTGCTATTACATTAGTCCATCAGTGTTCACACTTGAGACAAAAAACATTCATGCAATTAAATTAATTACAATTTTAATTTTAATTAAAAATTGCATTCATAAGAAAGATCAGGATGTTCCTAAGGCAAACTTGAGGAAATGAAATGCTTGATTAGCGATTCCACGCAGTGTAGTGTTCTGTTTCTGTCTCGTTACAAAGGCTAATGAATCGACTGCTGCGCCAAAGGAGAAAACTCATGCATATCCTCCCCAGGTGTTAACTCATATTTAAAATCCAGACTGTTTTTAGCCCTTCATACCACACAGAACCACTGGAATCTGATTCACGGGGGTCACAGCATTATCCACTGGCCAACAACTTCACTCTCCGCAACATGCATCTATCCACAGTGCGAAGTCATCATTGCTGTGCCCCAACAACCGAGCAGCCTGATATTAGATGCAGTATCCAACAAGGGGCCCAGGCTGGCAGCAGCACAAGCCCCAGAGGCACGTGGTCCCTTGGCTGATTGCTGAGCCGATAGGCCATCACTGCTCTGATGGAGAGGGTAATTAAAAGAGAGGAGAGCATTAATAGTGGATGAGACTGTGGGGAGGGGGGGCTTAAAAGAGAGCGGGAGGCTGTAAAGTTGATCTGGATCCTCTGCTTTATGTGGTGGTTCCTTCTGTGCATTTCAGCTGACTACAAAAACATGCAAGAGGCTTCAGACAAAAGTTATCCATCTCACATTAACACCCTCCAGTCCCCCTTTACACACACAGATGCACGGACACATGTGAGCACGCAACACATAAAAGAAAGAGGCAACATACTAAATAAAAATAATGTCTACATTTTTATTGCTGTATATGTGTGAGGACGAGTACAATAACAAGCATCGCCGGCCTTTTGCCACAGCACATGCACATCTCGTCAGTCACCGCTGTCAAATATAGTACATGCATGAAATTCCTGTTTCAGCATCCTATATCTGGCAATACCTTCTTCATATATGTGCTGTCTGCATCTGAGCAAGCTAGAGTAAGAGGAATCAGAGTGAATGTGAGAAATACAGATGTACAGAGGTAGAAGTGTCAAGGGTGAGGAGGGTTGAGGACCCAAACGCAGAGACCAAGCCGAGATCGAGTACTGGTACAAGGATTTTACTTAGCTTAGAACTTAGAACATAGAACTTAGACAGCAATACTTGGAACAGGACACTCTTAACATCAACAATAATCTGACAATGAACAAAGGAAATCACAGGACTAATATACAGACACTGACGAACTAACAAGACACAGGTGAGGTGATTACTAACACAAGACAGGTGGTTACATGACATAGATTCTACACGAGGGAAAGGGGCGTGGCAGGTAACACTGGGAGACAAGACAAGACTGATACGAGCATAAACACCAGGATACACACAGTACACAGAACATAACTAAACTAGACTAACCAGGAGTGACTATACATAGAGTCCAAACATAAACAATGACTACACTTAACTAGACAGAGACAGAGGGGCATGGCAGAGAGAGACAGAGGGAGCGAGAGACACCGGGACACAGAGAGGGACAGAGGACCAGAGACTAGGGACTGAGGACTAAAGACTAGGAACTAGACAGGATACGGGATCAAGGGGGACTAGGACTACGAGGACTGAAGGGGACTACAAAGACTAGCAGGACTAGGGTGGACTAAGGGGGACTACAGGACTAGCAGGACTATGGGGGACTAGCAGGACTACGGGGGACTAAGGGGGACTACAGGAGACTAAGGACTAACGCAG
>CABFOS010146249.1:7237-22976 GCA_900660315.1 Diretmoides pauciradiatus
ACAGACCAGTGTAAAGAAGAGACAGGGTTGACTTTGGACGACCTCCTCAAAGCAGAGCCTCTGGACCAGGTCTTGCAACAGGTGAGATTCACTGGGTATTACATGGTGAATGGTGTGTGAATCTTTGTCTTTTCCTCTAAAGTCTGCCTTAAAACATTCAGGTGATCAGCTTCAAACCAAGAAGGAAATCTTTTGTAGTCTGTAGTAGCACTGGGACGATATGCTTACCTCCCGATTCGATACTATCACGATAATTGGGTGCCGATTCGATATGTATTGTGATTCTACAAGTATTGCGATTTGATAATACGATTTATTGCAATTTTTGTTTACTTTTTAAACAATAGACCCTGGGAAAAAAGTGTAATCATACACTTAGAGACTGTATATCATGAGGCATATTTCCATAAACAATGCACATCACATCGGCCTTTCTGACTTTTATTTTAGCAGCAGCATCGCTATACTGCATAAAAATGTAACATAGCTTTGCTTTTTCTATCAATGTGTGAAACCCAACATGTTTCCATACTTTAGATTTAAAACGCGATGATACAGGTCTTCGTTTGCGACGTTCTGCTTTCTCCATAGGGTGCAATTGAATTTGAAAATATTGCTTCTGGCATCAAACAATCGATTCAAGAATCGTAAAAACAAAAATCGCGATACTTGGGTGAATCGATTCCCCCCCCACCCCTAGTCTGTAGTGTTCTTAATTCAGACAATCGGGACAGTTTATGAGGTGTGAAATCTCTAATGTCATTGGCAACATATTTAAACCAGGAGCTATGCAAAATAAGGCATCCGTCAAATGCCTCTTTTTGCCTGCAGCGAGATGGGACGCAACAAGCTCGGGGTAAAGCTTTAAGTTAATGGAAGGTGTGTCAAATGTTTTGGTGATGACCTTTTGAAAAAGTGTATTCCTCAGTGGGATGCGTCGGCGGTTTGGCCCTACCGTTGGCTGACAGTTGAGAGAGGTTTTAGGAGCTAGGATGGGCAGAGCCTGGGGCTGCTGGAGGACCTGCAGGTCTAGTCTTGTCTCAGACTGATGCATGCTGCAGACATCTGGAATTTTTACCTGGGAAGTCGCCTCTCGTTTAGGCAAGAGGACAAACAGACACAGACAGACAGACGGCAGCAGCAGATAGTTTCAGCAGATAGTTTCAGCAGCTCTTACAAACATGATATGAATTTGCTTTCTGGTTCCTCCTTGTCAGTAGGTATGTTTTGACAAAAGCGTTTATGTTGCCAAACTTGTTTTTCAACCACCCGGACAAGATTATTTGTTTGCACTTGGTGTACCCTTCCCGCCCACTGCAGCGCTTCATAGTTGGGAAACCTCTTATTATCATGCTGGACTAGTGTTTTAGGGTTGGGATTAGTGCTGCTGTGCGCTTAATGTCATACAAACACAAGCAGGTTGGTTGAGGTAATCGATTCATGCGTTTGTTTTCTTTTGAAGCCTCTTTGGTTTGGCAGCAATAATACTGCTTTGGTTATGACAGCAAACGCACAGAGTGAGAGAATTCCCATGGTATGGGAGCTTTGTCTAAACACTGAAGTCATTTGTCTCTCACACAGGCCTAGTGAGGCTTTTCAATTCCAATGCAGGTTAGCTTGTGTGCTGAGCCTTCAAATATTAACCCAAAGCAATCAGTTCTTACATTTCATACTTTTATCTGTCTGGCTATTCTCTAGCCATTGGTCAAGCTAAGTTTGGCATTTTATCCTCATTGATTTAAAGCAGGAAAGGAATGAAATTGGCAATATTCCAAATTGTTTGAGTCATTGCTTAGCACTACAGTTTGGAAGCATTTATATTCATACTGTAGCAGTTCTCCCTGTATTTCCTTTATCTTTGTGGGGCCTCTGACACAGCTTTTTTAGATAACCCAGCTCCACTAAAACCAGTGCAAATTAATCTCTTGTGAATGCAATGAAGGCAATGAATAAGGTGGGGTGGGCCATCCCACCTCAAGGAGCTCCCATCCCACCTTATTCGGTGGTAGGTTCATAGGAAGAAATTGCAAACTAACAGCAGAGGCCATCGGTGGACCTGTCAGTGTCGACTCATGTGGCCAGAGCCCCCAAGGACATCTGTTTGTTTTCTTTGGTGAAAGATTTATTAAGGTAGGGGAGGCTGGAGAGATTAGAAGGGGTGACTTATACCACTAGACTTGCATACAATCTGCCAGCTATACTTCACACTTCGCTATCACTTTGTGATTTTAAATGCATAATATTTGAGGGTAGAACAGTTATTTTACATGGTATGTAAGCGGGTAATTTCCACAGGTCCAGGAGGCCACGCTAATTTACAGCGTACACTATCTTAAGAGAAGGATGGGAAAATTGCCATATGGTGACATAGTGATATACACTGAATGGACAAAACATTAGTGCGACCTGCTGTGTCCACGAGGTTCACCGGGTGAATCATAGTTTCCACCTGGATTCTTAAAATCCACCAATCATGAAGATGAGATGGAGATGAATGTGAGGAGATAGAGGGTTTCTAGTCCTCTAGACAATCATGGACATGGATTGTGCAGAAAGTGGTGCAACTCAAAAGTAGGAGAGTGGCCCTAATATTTTGTTATATATGATGAATCACAGAAATCCCAGGGCTAAACTGGGTTTTTGTCTAATGGTTGATTTGAGCCATTAGACTCCTACTGCATTGCTTTCCGTAGGAGTTGCAGTAGCTGAAATCTGTGACAGCTCATGACAGCTCATAGTCAAGGTCCTCTATCAGGCATGGCTGATGGACCAACATGCCAATTTTAATGCCACAATAAAGGGAATCAGTTTTAATTCACACCTATGAACCTGCCTCCCATTAAAAGTGGCACCTCTGCTCCCTCATTATGCTCACTATTTTATCCACATTGATTTTGTTCCAGTTACAAGTTTACATCCCTGTTTGCAGGAAGTATTACCGCTCCCAATGCCTCAAAAGGACACGCCAGGGAACTGCACTGGCACTCCCTGCTGCTCTTATCATAGCTATCACCTCCACCCTACCTTGCATCTGCATACAAACAGTCCAGATATAGTGCAGAGCAAACTGTGATGGGGCCACGTTCAAAGGCCACTTTCCCTCACCCCTTATGGTAATGCCTTTCAGAGAGAGAGACACAGCTGGATTAAGGGGAAGTTAGAAACGGGTCCTGGAAACTATTTTAGAGAAACGGGTGTTTTACTGCAAAATAATCTTCCGTGAGACAGTTAAGCTGCCGATATTCTGTTATTTAATAAAATACTGTTATTCTAAAATGCTTTATGTTATAGTAAAAACAAAGTGGAAACTGCACACTTGGGCTCTAGTTGCAAGGATTTAATCAGACAAAGTTTCGGCCGTGGCCTTCATCGAGTCCTAAACAAACAATGAAGAACATGTCCTATATAATAACACACCTGGACCACTAATTACAAAAGCACACCTGAAAGTGGTGAGACATCAGTAGGTCACTGATTGCAGAACCAATTACAGCAATCTACGCTGTTAGCCATACATACAGTCAATACACATACATATAATATTCAGTAGAGCAATGACTAGTTAAGTATAAAGTAGTAGGCCTACTGTACCATATTGAAATGTCTATAGGACAGGTGTGGAAAGAAAACAGGCGTGAAATAAGTACACACATCACCAACCATAAGTTAACGAATAAACTACTGTACTGAAAAAAATACATAATATAGCCTATATAATATATTCGTTTACAGTATTTGAGAGGGACGAATGTGCATTAAGAAACATATCATAAAGATGAACCGTAAAATACTCCAGAGATTAGCTAGAAGCTTATTATCATTAGTAGTCCCTACCCATGTTTTTACCCATAGTAAAAACAACATTAAATCAGTTCACTTTTATTAATTTGCCTCCAAAAGCCTACACATAGAAAAAGTTGGTGCTGTCAACCAGAAACCTGCTTTATCACTCTGACTGGTTATGAGCTGAGCCAAGTGGGGCTTGCCAGGAAGATCAAGGCACAATCAAAATGTGGACATTGTGTAATTAAGAGCATTGTTTGTTTATTTTGCTGGCAGCAAATTGCCAAATAATTACAAAAAAAAATAGTGTGGGATAAAACTTTTAATTCATATGCTTTGGGTTGATCTTAGATTACACAGGAACAGAAGTATAATCCTTAAGGGACTTCATCAGAACATGCACATTTGAAATGCATTAATTCTAACATGTGGAAGTGTGAAATTGAAGGTGAAGACGGCTTTATTCTATTAGCTACTCCTGAGGGAGGTTGCTACCTGTCTGTTCTCAGTGGTAGCTTTGTCTTCTATTTGACTTGTTTGCACAATAAAGTGATTTTTGGCACACGGGAGAAAGGGACAGGGTGTGCCGCCAACTCATGTAAACCAATTGCCTTTCTCTTACTAATCTGGCTGTAGTAATTGAGCAAGGTGGGGCCACATGCACAGCTATGAGCAAACAATACTTCCATTCCCACTGCCAACATGGAATTGTACACTATATAACATATACAGTAGTAACATAGTTTTTGCATTTTTACTGCTTGTTCGCAACACATTGAAACATGTGCAGCCATTGCTATTACATTTCAAAATCTACTACTATAAGTTGGTATATGGAAAATACCTAAAGTTTAGTTGGTATTATGAGCTGTCAGATACATGCGTCCTTGGAGGAAGGGATGAAGTGAGCGAGATCAGGAGTCTGACGCTCAGCTGTGGAGTTCAGGTGACATGGTGCCACAGTTGCCTGAGTGACCTGCCATGCATGCAGAGAATGTGTTCCTGCCAGGTACATTGAAGGAGGTTCCTGGAATTTAACTCAAGGGCCTTGGATTTTCAGAGTTGTGACCTTTTACTTTTTGCAACTTTCTGTGGCACTCACAACTCCATCCACAGCTGTAGTGCTTAAGTCTTTTCATTACCCGTAGTATGAGGCTTGCTGTTCAGGTGATATGTAGATGCTGCTGTTTGATGTCATGGGACCTTTTCTCGGATTTAGAGGTGTCATTTATGGACTCAAGATTAGATCAGAAAGGAAGCTGAAATTTAAAAGTTCCCTATAGTGGTCGGATCAAGTTCAGGCTCGGCTAACTGGATTTAGTAAGTAGTGTCAGATTATGGCTTCAAATTGCATCACAAAATGTTTCCACCCTTCACAATGCCCAGACATACACAGCTGATCATGTCATATACTTTATTCACATTTTACCTGGCCTACTGTTTCTTTATTAGCGTATCAACTAATACAGGTGTTGTATTGTGGATCTGTTATCCCATCACCTGGCTGTGTTCTATCTGTGCAGCTGATATGTTAGAAAAGGTGAGATGTGGACCAGGCCGTAAATAGTCTCCGCCTGCATGCTTCCACATGGCAGGATAACCCTGTCAATCAATAACCTCTGAATCAGATCGGGGTTACCGTGGCAACCCTATCCGATAACTCTCGGACAGAGTGGTGCGTACCCTACCCTCGCTATCTCAATTCGTCTCCCCTCCACCCTTGAACGTGTTTTCGGGTGTAACTCATGCTAGAGAGGGATAATTTGAATCACTACCACTGCAGCAAAGATAGTAACTCTCTTAGGGGTGAGTCTCACACCCAGGAGTGCTGTTAACGGCCAGCGTGACTGACAGCTGGGCTACCAATTAAATTGAAATGCAGTTTGTGGTCTGAATGAAGTGAAGGATAGTATTTCTAGCAGAGGAGAGAATTTAACTGACTACTTCTACCCCATTATAAATTCTCTCTTTACGCCCCCACCAAGCAATTAGCTGGGGCAGCTAAATAGCCCTGCATTTTTCTCCTGTCTATTAAGGAGCGTGTTCCAACATGCACCTTTAGTACTCACACTGTCTGAAGAGCTGTCATTCATAGATATAGATAGATACGGTAGATAGCTACAGTATAGCCAGTGGCCATGTGAAACTATCCAACTCTAATAAATCACCGGGGCCTTGGAATAAGATCCCTTGGACAGATATCAACCCCCACCCCCTATACGAGCACCCATGCTAGGGCCTAATGGGTTCATTTGATGTCTGATGCCAATGCACTGGAGAGTGAAGATGAAGAGGTGGGTGGTGGTGGTTAGATTTGTTTTTCCTAGACCAAGGTTTTCTAATATCTGGGTCAGGATGCAAAGGTGAATCGCGGGAAGATTTAAATGGGTAGCAAGATTTTCCTCAAGCTATTGAAGTTATTATCTGGTAGTTTACCAAAGCCCTCTTAAGTCCATGCATCATAAGGTGGTCTGAATCAAACATCAGTATAGTATGTTAGTATATAAATATTTAAATTAGATTCTGTCCAATTAGTTTAGACAGCAGCTGAGAAATGTTATCTAAACTTGAAAATTAGGTTCCCCTTGAAGATTTAAAATTTAAATGAAACATTTAAAAATACTCCTAGTTCAGAAGGTGATTGAGCACATTCTGGAAACTCCTGTAGTCCAGTCAACAAGAATTTCACTTGGCCTCTGCGACAGATCGCCTAAATGCAGTGTTGTGAGGTGATGGCTGCTTTTGACAGTTTTGGGCCACCAGCAGCAGGTTTACACAACAATGGTAAGGGGCCCATTTAATGTGCTAGTTATGAATAAACACAGGTGGACGTGTGGGGGCCACTGGTGCTGAGGTTTGGCTCATTTGGCCAATAGTGTTTATGAAAACAGGAGGAGACGGGCGGGTTTGTCTCAGAACACGCTGTTTTCCTCTTGTCTCTGACTGTTGGTCTTGCTCGGTGAAAATGTAGATCCGGGTGATTGTGTGCGTTGTCACTAGGCAAACACAAAAACCTGTCGGACCTGCCTCGCTCCAACAGGAAACACACAGACGGTCCAACGTTAAACACAACAGCTCAACTGTTTTGCCCTTAGAATTGAGACCACTATGTAAATCCTTTACTGTGGACGGTGTTTTGCACAAAATATACTTTACCCATATAGTTAATTATTACCAATTTACATCCAGCATAATAATTTACCAGTACACAGGATTTGATGTTCCTTTGTTCCATAATCTAGGGTGAGCGTTCACACAGAAACTCGCCGAGCCACCTAATGTAAATGCTGCAGGGTTGTCTGTGTGAGTGCAGGTATGTCACTGGGAATATCAAGCGGGCACCTCCCATCACAGGTGTTTCGTTGATTTAGACCCTTCACACACGCCCAAAAGGTGATTCCTGGTGGCGTTTTGTTTTCCTTCTTCCTCAAACATTTCATTTTAACACCGACATATTTCATTTGAAAACTCCTGCTTTCATGAAAGAAAATGTTTGTTTTTTTTAAATCCCCCGTCTGTCACGTTATTCTGATCACACCCACATCTCTCTTTGCCCTCTGTGGTTCTGTGTGCAGTTCCAGCAGACGGTTTTGTCAGAAGTGAAAGCCCTCGGCAGGAGCTCCTACACACTCTGCGTCAACGGTCCTCTGGTGATTCGACAGGCCCTCCACCCCGAGGCCTCCAAAAAGGTACAGGTTCCCCACAATGTTTTGCATTTAGGGATTGAGAAAAGACATTCCACTAAGTCACATGACCTTTTCCAATGCTTTTTCAGCGTTCACAAAATGTCATCTCTCAAAAGTTTAGATAATTTATATTGTGTTTTTTTACAATAAGTGTTTTAATTTTTGACCTTTTTATCTACATGTATTAGGCAGTATTTCTGTCAAGTGTGGCTCCACTGCTTATTGCTGAGCAGTAACATGTCATAATCTGCACCGGAATGCCAGCTATCCACACTGAATCAACCAGATGTGGCTTCCTCTGTTCGTGGCTCTGGGTAGAATGGAAATTTCTTTCCGCCACGAGAAAACCATCAACACATTAAACTAGTGCAATCCCGGAGTTAACTCAAACTAGTCAACTCAAAGTGTCTGTTAGATAGTCGTCAGCGTGCACGTACCTGTTTCCTCTCACCGGTCTGTGCTCACCTCTCTGTCTGCTAACCCTCCTGGTGTATCTGTCGCTGCCCTGCTGAGGTACTTGTTTCTTATCTCTCCTCTTCAGAACCTTGTCCTCCCTGAATGTTTCTTCTCGTTTGTGGACGTGAGGAAGGAGTTTCACAAATGCTGCCCCAACGCTGGCCTCGTGCAGAAGCCCACGCTGTCATCCATGTTAGAATGTATCCTCCTGTGCTCGTGTCATTCATTACATCCATATATGTACAACTGACAATCACATCCCACTCATATGTAATAAATGCTGAAAACTATGAAATGTGCAAATACAACATTGGTGTGTATGTTGTGGTCATCTGAAATGTCCATTGCCAATTGATTTCTTTAACTGTGTGTGTGCACAGATGTTGGACTTCCTCCTGTGTCAGAGCAGGTGGTAGGGGTGAGGGAGGTGAGGAGCATGGTGCAGCTGATGCTCCACATCCTGGCTGAGCCCTACAGTAAGTACCAGCCAGACCTGGGTCATAAAGTGAACTGACGTTGAAGAAGACACTGAAGCTCTACCTGGGGCGTTGTTCTGTAGTTCACCCCCACACTCTGAACTAGATAGGGGGGGCGAGGAGAAAAGAGATCAATGAAGTGTCACCCTATTAAATAAGTCTTAACCTGCTTAGAGTATCAGACAGTTGGTCAAAGAGTTCAGAAGACTGATAGGAAAAAAAGTCCAGTGTTTTAGTTTTCTCTCAGGATCTTGAAAATCTGTGTTTTAATAGCAGCAACATCTGACTACATTCACCATTAAAATGTTTCAGTGGGGTAGGGATAGATTGTGCCTGTACAAGATGACTCCACTGATGACAGCAGTGCAGGTAAATCAAACCTGAATGAGCCATTTTCCATCTGACTGTGGCAGTCACCTCTGGCTTACTCTATTATTAACTGCCAAGCCCATCTATCTCTTTGGGTGTGATGGTTGGAATGCAGAGTGCTCAAACACATGCTGCTTGGCTGGGCTAACCTGTTCAGCACAGAGAAAACACTGCTTTGAATCTCCTAATCAAACAATACATCTTATCTAATCTGACTCTTACTTTCATTTGTGTAGAATTTTGTTTTGATTGTCTTTTTTTTGTTTGTTTTAGATCACAAATTCTCCTGCTTTGAAACGGTGAAGTACAAGTTTGAATCCGGCACGTGGTATGTACCAAGTTTGGCTTTTCTCAACGGCTAGAAACACTTACTCCATCGTTGCGTGCTGTTCTGCCACACCTATTAGCCAGGACTGTTGTTTAGTGTTCTTGCTCATGCCTGACTGACAATCCCTTCCATGTTCAGACCTCAGGCTCTTAGCATTGATTACAGCAACAAGGAAACCACAAGTGTGTAATTAAAGCCATCCAACTTTGCCATCAAGCGCTTACCTGGCTATCCAGTAGCAGAGCACCAAATCCTGCCGTTCTCAGACAGCCACTAGCCTATCACCTTGACAACCCCTGGCATTTAATCGCGGGAGTGTGTTACTGTGTTAAGCACTTACTGTGAGTGGCCTCTGTGCCTGCACTCAGTGGACAATTTGTTCAAATTTACCAAGGGGGATGGTGTTGGGAAGGTAAATTCTTGTCGTAATTTTCTTTAAAAGCTATCGTCACCTTGAGATGCATTTAATAACCTGCGCTAACAAATTATTCCCATTTACACACCCATTCAAAGTGCCTCCAGACTATGTTGACCATGACACACTCTCTCCCCCCCATTGTGTCTTTCCCTCTCCATGGTGCATTGAGCAGCAGTAAGACGGAGCCAGTGGACAGCGAGACTGTGATCAGGGCACGGGGCCTTCCATGGCAGTCCTCAGACCAGGACATTGCCCGCTTCTTTAAAGGCCTCAACATTGCCAAGTATGTTGGACCTTAAGGGCGTCTTCCAGTAGCCTCATTACCCCATTCAACTTCATGAACTTCCTGTATGTTACAATCCATTTCACAACGTGATGTCTCGAGGATCTTCACCAAGTCGCAATCAAAACGAGGTTCAGGTGTTTCAGCTTGTGAGGGATTTCAAGCTGGGCCTCTTTCAATTGGCAGGAAACAGTTGGTACTCCTACGTATGCCCCTGAAACCAATGATGTGCTTGCAAAGCTTGTTGGAAATTCTCATTGTCTGTATGTTCACTTATTAGGTAACTTTTTTTACAGCTGAGTCCAATGGGGCGTGCTAGGACCAGAGCCAACACAAAATGCTCATAACTTGGGATCAAAGGCACTAGTCATTTATTTGACACAGTAGCTGGCCTGATGAGTCGACTCAAGTCAACAAGATGCAAAATAATCACAGGAGAACTTGTTTGTAGAGAAATTGACCAACGTGATTAGGCCCTGGCTAACCCTATTGGACCCAGCAGTGATAACCATGCTCTCGTTGATCCATCTTGAGGTGTAAACTATGGTAAACTTTGTCTGTTCATACGTGCATGTGCGTGTCTAGGGGTGGTGTGGCCCTGTGTCTGAATGCCCAGGGCAGGAGAAACGGCGAGGCTCTAGTTCGCTTCATCAACCCAGAGCACAGAGACCTGGCCCTGGAGCGCCACAAGCACCACATGGGCAGCCGGTACATCGAGGTTAGATTCCTTACATTCAGTTCTCATTCACTCACAGCAATTATGTTCCACAGCTTCCAAGTACATCTAAAACATGCCCTTAGATGAATGTCACTACCGTTATCAAGACCTCAAGGCCAGTCAGTTTGAATGTATGTAATGTAAAAGGTAGCGCTGTAGTTCTCTGTTAGGACTGTAATAAATCCCCTGGTTAAAGGCTCAATATCAGTTTAACACTGTCTGTAGCACCAAGTTCACCCCACTACTGATAGTGCTTTACTATCTTTATTTTGTATGTTGGATTAAAGATTTATAAACTCTTTCGAGAGCAGTATACAGCGTGTTACCCTGTATGGTTCTGGGTTGCTATTAATTGCTAAAGCTAATCTTCCTTTGGTCCTTTCAGGTCTACAAGGCCACAGGGGAGGAATTCCTCAAGATCGCTGGAGGTCAGATTTCATCCCCCCCCTACTTTCCCCTACTTTTCTTCCCTGTCTTCTCATCAGTCTCTTCCTGTGAAGAGTCATGCTGAAAGGCACCCTGTTGGTGTGTGTGTTCGCCTTCCATTACATGGCTTTCCTGCATCTCTAGACCCCGTTCACCCGCTCACTTCTGTAAAAGGCAGCTCTTCAGTGACCGTAAAGTAGGAATCTCTCCCTCGCTCGCTCTCTTGCTCTCTGTCTCTCCTCTTACCTGTGTCTTTGCCCCATCTCATCGACTTTGCAGCAGCTTATCTTGGGCTAATGAAAGACGCTTTGTGAGTAGCAGTGCCCCCCCGCCCCAATCCCTTCCTCACCTCCTCGTCTCCTGCCCAACCCTCAGAGGCCAGTTGGAGAGAAACTTTACTCCCTGGCTAACAGCAGCTCACCTGTTCACTCCAGCCCCAAGCTCCACTCCCCAGAGGGAGAGAGGGCTGCCGGCTGGTGAAAAGACCAACTCAGAGCCCACACAAAGAGGGTGTGAAGAGACAAAGACAGGGCCCAGGGCTTCTGGACCATGGAACAGCAGGCCGCAGTAACACAGAACAAGCAGGGCAGGACATTGGGGAGAGGCTCAGGGGGCACAAGAGATATGAGAGAAAGACGGTAGACACAATCAGTGATGGTAGATAACTTAGTCAGTCTGACTGTGGACTTTACTCAGAGCTGAGGTCAATACAGATTGACAACACGTTGCACATTGGTCGGCAAATAATTTAGACAGACCAGACACAGCGCTTCATTTATCAAGAGACATGAAAGCATTTTACATTTAACATTCAGTTCAACTGTCAGTTACAGTGCTGTTTCTTTAAATACATTTCCTGTGCATGTTTGCTTTGAATAGGTTTTGTTTGATGCGCCTTTAGCATTCCAGTTATATATGGCAGAGACATGGCCCCCTGTCTCCTTATAGGAACAATGATGTAAATGCAGTCCATCTTCATAGCTCTACTCCATTAGAATCCATTATGATTCTTAAAACTTTCTACTCTGTCCTGACCAGGAAATACAAACCATGAGCTAGTGAAATTTATATTTAGAATTGAATCCATTACGATCACAGGATGACAAGTAATCCCATTTTATGTAATGGTTGTAAATGAGAAACGTGATCCAAGCTTGTGCCTTCTGACACAGGCACATCCAACGAGGTGTCCCAGTTCCTGTCCAAAGAGAACCAGGTGATCATCCGCATGCGGGGGCTGCCGTTCACCGCCACCCCCCAGGACGTACTGACCTTCCTCGGTCCTGACAGCCCTGTCACAGATGCCACCGAGGGCCTCCTCTTTGTTAAGTACCCGGACGGGCGGCCCACTGGTGATGCCTTTGTGCTCTTCTCTTGTGAGGAGTATGCACAGAACGCCCTGAAGAAGCACAAGCAGATCCTAGGGAAGAGATATATCGAGCTTTTCCGGAGTACCGCCGCTGAGGTGCAACAGGTAAATGCTTGTTGACATACAGGCTCTACTAACTGGTAGAATCTCAGTTAGAACATGAAAACTAAATCACGTTAACCAGAATGTCATAGACCACTGGTTAGAGTTGAGCAGAAAAGGTGCAGGCTGAACATTAGAAGAACTCTCAGAAGAACATTAAGATTGAAAGGGAACTGGGGGCCAATTGTTTTAGATAGAAAGACTGAGTGCTTTTCACCACATAATAAAATGAAGCATATTAAAGAACCCAAGAAAGAAGGAAATGAAAAGCAGGGATTTTTCTCCCTGCTTTACATTTTCTTGCAATAAAGACTCTTGAGAGAGATTGCCATTATTGAACAGTCAGTCAAAGTCCCTTCATATCTTTGACATCAATCAACATGGGCTAATGTCCACAACAGCAGCTTCTCCTGAAAGAAAAGTTGCACAAGAATTGATGTCATAACAATGTAGAAAACAAACACTGGGGAATTAATGTATGACAAAATAGGGGGATTGTTCACTGACTCAGACGATGAGTGGTTTGTTGCCACACTAAGTAACCCTCCATGGCTACTTAGTGTGGCAACCAACCACTCTATTGCCTAATTTGTTTCACTTTTTAAATTAAACTTGAATTGGTTGAACTTTTTGTCCACTTGTTGAGCGGGAAATGTTAATATACATGACTGAATAATATAAATCTTTTTTTATTCCAATATGTTTGTCATGCAGAAAATATACCCTGACTCTGCTTTGTTCTTCCTGTTTGCCAGGTCCTGAACCGCTACATGTCTACGCCTCTGATCTCCACTCTGCCCCCTCCCCCCATGATGCCCGTCTCGGTCCTCTCCACGCCTCCCTTTCTTCCAACAGCCAACAGCACACGGGACTGCCTCCGCCTCCGTGGCCTTCCCTACACTGCCGCCATTGAAGACATCCTGGAGTTCATGGGAGAGCACACCATTGACATCAAGCCTCACGGAGTCCACATGGTCCTCAACCAGCAGGTCAGACTGGAGTCTGTGTGACTCAGTGGGCTGTGGGGGGGCGTACGGTACCATGCACAGCTGTGGGTTGGTCCCGTATTTCCTGATCAAAATTGACCATAGTATTGGAAGCACATCTGCAATATAATAGTTAGAATTTGGATCATCCAAATTCAGCAAAAAGCAGTGCTCAGCTTTCCATCAAGCAACTCTTGTTTGTATTTCTGCATCTTTCTCTGAATACATATAACTCATACACATATTCACATTTATGCCCTATCCTGATTGATTACTAGTGCCATTTGTACATTGTCATGTAACTGATAACTGGCTGCTTGTATATGGTAATCTGGTAATCTCTTGCTGTCTCTCCTCCTTTCTTGCTCGCTCTGCTTTTTTTCTTCGGCTCCTCTTTCTCCAGGGGCGACCTTCAGGTGACGCCTTCATCCAAATGAAGTCATCGGACAAGGCCTTTATGGTGGCCCAGAAGTGCCATAAGAAGACTATGAAGGACCGATACGTGGAGGTGTTTCAGTGCTCCACAGAGGAGATGAGCATTGTTCTGATGGGAGGAACCCTCAACCGCAGTGGCCTCTCTCCTCCACCCTGCAAACTTCCCTGTAAGTTAACTTGGTTAAGGATTCAGTATTTTGGAAGTTGATCTACCTAAACATCAGACCTCCAAACCACCCGAATTGACAAAATGTGTAGTAAATTTCTGCTGAGAAAATGTAGGCTTGTAGAATGTGCCTGATCGTTTGCACAACCACCCATACCCAACTCCTTACTGATATAGCTTCGTCTCCCTCTAGTCCCTCGAAAACAAAGGTGCCATTTTGCAGTGGGCTAAATGATGTTCTTCTTAGTATGTACTTTGCTCTGTTGAGGCTCATATCCTTCATTGCGCTGGAGATTAGATTTGGACTTATCAGGCACTGGGCAGTGCCTTCCAGTTTCACCATTGGCTTCTTGGATCGCCACTCGTTACCATTTCTTGACCCTTTTCCTCCCTACAGTACACTGTACTTACGGAAATAGGTGAAAATGCAAACATGCCCCTCTCAAACAGCTGTCTTTAACTTTACTGGAATTGGAGCTTAGGTCACTTCAATTGCCGGGTAGTTTCACTCCAGCTCACCAGGAAACCCTCACCCTCCATAAGGTCAGCAGGATTGTATGTCATTGCTCCCTGGTTGGCATGGAGGGTGGCCAGCGTTGCCCCCAGGCCCACACTGATACTAGCTGTTTATATGTAAATACAGTCATTCTTCTTTGTGTTTGTTTGCACTGTAACAAGGACAACCTTAAATAAAGGATATGCTTTCAGACTCAAATACCTTGAAGGCTTTTTAGGCTTTCCAGAGAGTGAGAATACGTTTGGAAACCCTTTTGAATTACCTGTATTCCTGTATAAATTGCTCCTACATTATAGTCTGATCTTTAGCCATGATAATAGATTAACACAATGTGATTTAACAAATAACACACAAACATTTACTTTAACATGTCTTTTATTGAACATATTGTTCAGACGTTAACAGATTGGATTGGCTAAAGTATGTCGACCATGATTTAGTAACTGATGGAATCTCCTTCAGCAGCAGTAACATCCACCAAACATTACCTGTAGTAGCTGGTCAGACCTGTACAACGACCGGGAGGTATTCTGTTCTTTCTTACAGAGCTGTTTCAGTTTATTGATATTTTGAGATGCATTGCATGAATTGCTTCAGGTCATGCAACAACATATCTCGTCTCGTCTCGTTGTCCTCCGCTTTATCCGGGTCCGGGTTGCGGGGGCAGCATCTTCAGCAGGGAAGCCCAGGAAGCCCTCTCCCCCGCCACTTCCACCAGCTCTTCCGGGGGAATCCTGAGGCGTTCCCAGGCCAGCCGAGAGATGTAATCCCTCCAGCGTGTCCTGGGTCGACCCCGAGGTCTCCTCCCAGTTGGACATGCCCGAAACACCTCCCCAGGGACGCGTCCGGGAGGCATCCTAACCAGATGCCCGAACCACCTCAACTGGCTCCTCTCGATGTGGAGGAGCAGCGGTTCTGCTCTGAGTCCCTCCCGGATGTCCGAGCTCCTCACCCTATCTCTAAGGCTGAGCCCGGCCACCCTGCGAAGGAAACTCATTTCAGCCGCTTGTATTCGCGATCTCGTTCTTTCGGTCACTACCCAAAGCTCATGACCATAGGTGAGGGTTGGAACGTAGATCGACCGCATCACTGCAGACGACGCCCCGATCCGCCTGTCGATCTCACGCTCCATCCTACCCTCACTCGTGAACAAGATCCCGAGATACTTGAACTCCTCCACTTGAGGCAGGACCTCCTCCCCGACCCGGAGTGAGCATTGGA
>CABFOS010146258.1:0-16134 GCA_900660315.1 Diretmoides pauciradiatus
AGATAGATAGATAGATAGATAGATAGATAGATAGATAGATAGATAGATAGATAGATAGATAGATAGATAGATAGATAGATAGATAGATAGATAGATAGATAGACAGACAGACAGACAGACAGACAGACAGACAGATAGATAGATAGATAGATAGATAGATAGATAGATAGATAGATAGATAGATAGATAGATAGATAGATAGATAGATAGATAGATAGATAGATAGATAGATAGATAGATAGATAGATAGATAGATAGATAGATAGATAGATAGATAGATAGATAGATAGATAGACGCCAGATGGATATTCTTCACTCATGCATCTCGACTAATTAAAATTGAACCTTGGGTGTCCATCTCCAGGGAGAACCACGTGATACAGAGTAATTACTATGAGCTGCCAGTTTAATCAAAGGAGTCTAGCAGGGGCTCCCAAACTTTGCCACGTCAAGGACCCCAAATAGACACTCTCCCAGCCATTGATGAAGCTTTCTGTCCCACAAACTTCATATGAGATAATAGTGGAGAGTGAAAAGTCATTATTATACATCATCTCACTGATAGTGGCATTACACCATCCTTCATTTTGCTGGGGACCTCTCTGGGGTCTCTGGACTCCAACATTGGGAACATCTTTCTAACCCCCTAAGGTTGATGTTGGTTGTGAGCTGCGGTCAGACAGAAAACACCCGGAAAACAAACTGTGTACCCCTGGCAGGCTCCAGGACCCCTGACAGGCTCCAGGACCCCTGACAGGCTCCAGGACCCCTGACAGGCTCCAGGACCCTGACAGGCTCCAGGAACCTGACAGGCTCCAGGACTCCTGACAGGCTCCAGGACCCCTGACAGGCTCCAGGACCCCTGACAGGCTCCAGGACCCCTGACTGGCTCCAGGACCCCTGACAGGCTCCAGGACCCCTGATAGGCTCCAGGACCCCTGACAAGCTCCAGGACCCCTGACAGGCTCCAGGACCCCTGACAGGCTCCAGGATGCTAAACCTGCAGTGTGCTCTGGACCGGGCTGGAGAAGCCCACGCACCAGAGGGGATTTGCTAGTCTTTAAGAAATGGGTGTGGTTGGATCGTGCTTCCAGGATCCTCTTGCAAGCTCCTACCGCGTGATCCGGCCGTGTTATTGAATGATGATATTTAGAGAAAATAGCCTGCACAAAGAATCATGTGGATAACTGACCTGGGTCCAGTTATTACATCCCTTTAAAAATACATAAATTATAGCCTTTATAACGCCAACATCCACGCAGTCTATTGGCTGGTTATCTGCTGCCATTCGCTTTGCCATCTCGTTATTTCTATCTAAGGCGCTTTTGCAATTTATCCACTAGGCTTTTTTCTTTTTCTTTTTTTCCCTTCTTGACGAGGAGGCGACAGAGTCCTGATGAAGTGTCAGCAGAGGGAGGGAGGAAGAGCAAACTAAAGAGAGGAAGGAAACGGGGGGATAACGTCACGAAACCCACAATCCGACTGATAAACGGATAGAATAGTATTTCTTCAGTCGCTATTGAGCGTCTGGGCTGTGGTGCGTTTGAGGACTAGGCGGGGAATCGTTTTTATTAGGACGAACATGGTTTTGCTCTTTTGTCGGGCGTGAAAAAAAAAGAAGAAAAAAAAGGCAAAACCATTTCGAAGAGGAAACGGCAAACACGGAACATTTAAACCCTTTTCTCCCCCCTCACACCAGGAGGTTCATTAACGACGGAGGTATGGATGTGATCTGCGTCGCCCCGCGGTCGCCCGTTTATTAAACGCTTTTTGGAGGAACATTTCGAGAGATTCTCATCGTGACACAATACGGAGCAAAGTGGATGACCAAATTATCTCCTCTGCGCCTCGTTTGATGAGTAAAAAAGGACATATAAACCTCCGAGGGATTTTCTGAGACGTTGATTCCAGTTGTTGTTGTTTTACGCCCGGAAAAACAAACAAACAAACAAACAAACAGCAACATCATCGGAAGCATTAACAGGTAGCCACCCATTATTAAATCCTGTGACATTTGTAGGCCAGCCTATGGGTGTAAGATGGCTGGATGAGGTGCCAGCCGGGTGAGGGGCCTGTATGGATCATCATTTCAGATTAAATACATGTACATCCGCATTTTTATATGGGGCTCAGCGTCTGAGACAGATGTGGTCAGGGCCTTTTCATCAGATCAATATGTGCTGTATCCTGCATTCATGGAGCTATAGCCTTGTTATTTCTTGTTATTTCGATACTTGGTGGTGGGGGGGAAACGGCGTAAATTGTGCGCTCGGTGAAATAAAAACCCTGTGTAGTAGACTGAACCATTCAAACATGCTTTCCCTTTTTTACTGCGGCTTTTCTGTGATTGCGGAACTATGGGAGTAACCTTCCCCAGTGCGGGCCTGTGTGCAAACCCTGAGCAGCAGATCGCTTTCTGACATCCACACTCCCACTATCCGTTTACTGTGACCGAGCTGCAGTGGAGAAAAGACGCTGCACTGCCACTTCCAGCACGAAGCCTGTCATGTTAGTGTCCGTCCAGCTGCCCCATTACAGAGGCTTGTTCCTCAGAAGGGGTGGGGCCAGCCACATTCACGTTATATTCCGTGTGTATCTGTCTCTTATGTTACAGAGCATGCACTACAATGATGGATCCCCTCCCAAAATGTACAGTATGGCTAATAGCCCATGTAGTTGAGGCACTGAACACGTGGTTCATTGTACTTTGTGTCACTGTCATCCACATCACCATCGTCTTCTCCACCACTGGGCCTCCTCCTCCAGTGTTGGGATGCACCAGTGCTACTGCACACACCCGGAGCATGAGGGACAGTTGCAGGATATAAAGGAAAACATGTAAATAGGTTAAACTGTGCTGTGTTAGTTATTCCAAGGGGCCCGTGTATCCCTCACTCACAATTGAACACGATGCTGGCATGAATGTACCTTTTAGATTAGATGACCACTTTCAAGTCCAGTGGTTCTCAATCCTGGTCCCCGATGGCCACATCCCTGCTGGTTTTTACCCGATACTGATTTAGACCTGGGATGCAACGCGCATGTGACCCCCAGGTAGCTGGTAGGATGGGAAACCAGGACTGAGAACTACTGCTTTAGTCCAAGATGCCAATGGTGTCCTACAGTATGTCAACTCCAACCCTGATCTCTGATGCATCACCCCCCTCAGCGCTTCATTGGCTAAATGAACAGCTGTGCCAGGAGACCGGGGCCCACTGATGTACCCCTGTTGCCCTCCATTAGTGCTTTGTGATCCATCTGGTCGGCGGACCCCCCAGGGAACAATGACCTACTGTAGCTAATTGCTCTCCCTTGTAGTTTGTACTATATGCATGATCCTTTTTAGTGTGTGCTCTGTGGTACTTTGTTAAAAACACACCTGCTCCATGCTTATGCAGCGAGAGTGGTACAAAAGTGACATTCATGCAAATCCGATATGCCAATATGATCTGTCAGCCACTGTGTAGTGTTGCATTCATTTGAATGGCTTCACAAATGCAAATACCAGAACCCATTTGGCTACAGTTTGAATGTGCAACTGTACTCCTATAGGGAACAAGGTGTGTTGCCTCCTATTGAGAACATGACAGTGATATGCAGTACGACCTGACTTAGACTTTAAAATCCCATAGATTAAAGATGCATCTAGATGGTTTCTGGGAGGTAGTTGAGAAAATCAGATTCCAATCATTGTCATGCATATTTACCTGTGTTTAGATGTCGTTTGGAGCCCCATGTTCACACTATGCCGTCATGCCATAGTGCCTCAGATGACAGCAGATCAAACCACACAGGCGACTTTGCTTTGTGTCCAGCATCAGCATGACGTTTGACCTGATATATAACCAGAACGTGGCCAATGTAACAGGTTCTACTGGCCCAAAAGGGAGTGTTCGCTCACTAGCTGTTGCCTGATGGCGATGCTGGATGCTCGATAGCAGCTTAGTCATTACAGATTATTCTCAGTTAAACCAGGCATGGCTGCACTGCCATAAACAGATTACAAGGCTTTTCTCACTATGCCAGTTAAGTAAATCCCAGAGATTAAAATGTGGGATTTTTTCTCTCTCAAACTGGGGTCAAAAGGGTATTTTAATTTTGGCTTTATTGATTCCCTGTTGTAAAAGTAGAACCACAATCCCCATTTATATGTTTTTTTGGTGTTACTTTTTATTCATTCACTTAAAGGAGTACCATTATATGTACATTAAAGTCTAATATCCTACACTATTGTCCCCCCACCACCAGGTGACAGCCCGGACAAATCCAAAATGAGTGAGTTGGAGCAGCTTCGTCAGGAGGCCGAGCAACTTAGGAACCAGATAAGAGTAAGTCTGAGCCTGCAGGCCGAGTAAAAGCACAAAAGCTGAAGTAGTTCACTAAAAACAATACCAGGCCACGCCCCAAAATGGTTCCCCTAAAAATGAATGGATGAACTGCTTTGCTGTGATATGAGCTCATAATGTTTTATCTACCCACGCTTTGGGTTCCTTTTTAGCTTGTATCAACAATCAAGTAAAAGTAAGTAAAAACTTCAGTAGAAGAAGAAGTACATTAATCATGTAGAAATACAGTAGTACAGAAAGTGGCATTATTGTAATAATCTACTAGGAAATACTGTAACTAGTGTTGTTGAAAGTACATTTTGACTATTGTAGCACTGATTCCCCTTTAATTCTCTCCTCTCTTTACCTCCATATGACACTTGTTGAGAGAGTCTGAAACCGTGTTCAAACCTATGTAATGTTTCAGGAAGAGGCAAAAGATAGAAAATTGAAGAAAGATATTTACCTGTGCAATTTCTTTTTTCTTCGTCCAATGGTTCCGTGTCTATCAGGATGCCAGGAAAGCATGTGGGGATTCAACCCTGACACAGGTACGTGCCACTATAGGTCTGAAGGGTATTATTGAGTTTTAGCTCCAGCTTTGACTTTGGTTGAGTGATTCAATTGTGATATTGATACATTCCATGTCACCGTATTGTGTTGTCTCATCGTTCAGTGATCACCGTCACTTTGGTGAACATTATCAACACTGAGAGGTTTTAATAACCACATGGGAAGAACTTGGCACTGCTGCACCTGAATCTGATCCATACAGACGTAGCTTAGCTTAATGAAATCTTAAACTATGTGGTATGTCAAAATCAAAACATCTTCATGACTCTCAAGGCCCATGAAAACATCTTGAACACAAAGTTGCATGGACAAATTATCCTATTACTGCTGCTAGCCTCTCAAAAATAGATGAGAAATTCTGGGTGCCCAATTTCAGACCCCAAATGTCACCCACTTCACCTCCACAGGTATAAACATGGTGCCCCTGGGTATATAAGAACAAGCTTGGCGAACAAATCTGTCACATCGCTACCACACTGCTCCAGTCTCCCGCGCTGGCATTGAAGAATTCAAACAGCCCACAGGGTGACATTCAGTGAATTTAATGAAATCTAAAATTTTGATGAACACGTTTGTTTGACCTAGATAACTGCTGGTCTGGATCCTGTGGGGCGGATTCAGATGCGGACAAGACGCACCCTCCGCGGTCACCTCGCCAAGATCTACGCCATGCACTGGGGCACCGACTCAAGGTGAGGTTATACTGCACCACCAGTTCAAAGGCTTCTCTCCCGCTGTTGACTTTATACCTCTTAATCGTCAGCAAATGTTAATGACAGTATGAGCATTTCATTTTATTGGTGTTATGTTACGAAAATGTCGATAATGAACCTTTTGATTTGGACAGATTGAGTTCACATTATTGGATGTTTTGGCCCCATACAATAATGACTTTAGATGACACGATGAATTTCCGTATGGAGTATAGGCTGGGACTAAATAAAGACATGTCTGAAGGGTCTGAAATATCAAACCAGTTATGAATCATCCTGTCCTTGCAGAGAAATGGACACGAATAACTAGAACGGCTGATTCCTCCTGCCAATAATCCTCTTGAACTCTACACCGTGGTGGGATGTGGATGTGGGGTGTCACAGCAAACTGCGGTATCGCTTGAATCCAAAACTGGCTTAGAGTCAAACACCTTAAATGTTTCAGGCACCCTGAACAAAAATGAATAACAAAACTATCCACATATTAAAGCTAATTATCTGCACTTCAAACTCCTGGTTATTATTATTATTATTATTGCTATTATTATCATCTCCAAGGTTTGGAGAGCACGGAGCCAAAACGTCAAAAACATTGTCACTTCCCAAACAACGGTGGAGCTCATTGTGTGACTTATCGTGTCGGCAGGTGCAGGGCTGCAGAGACTCCGCTAGCAGAGATGCTATCGTCCTCGCTTGCATCAGTGACGCCTGTAACACACGCAACAGCATTGATATGCCTTTTGGTCGCACAGTATAACAATCACATTCATTGGAATCATATGATCAATAGTTTTCACATTAGCACATTTGTTTCTTACCTGCCCATTTGCCTGGTAGATCAGACACTTTGAATACTGAGGGATGTATAAATGAGGTTCTACGGTATATCATTCATAAGATAATTGCCATGAGTCATGTTCAGCACTAGATGATGTTACAGATAAGATACAGAACAGCTGTGTCATGTTTGGAACATCTGTCTCCACAGGCTTCTGGTCAGCGCCTCTCAAGATGGAAAATTGATCATCTGGGACAGCTACACCACTAACAAGGTAAAGTCATCACAATAACATCAAGAGTGGAGGAATAGGTTAAGTCAAACTTATTCTGCTTTACCAAATGACTCTTCCTCTTGTAGGAATGTGGTTGACTCATGATAACCACTTCCTTCACAACCACTTAATTAAAGAAGATTTTCAGTGTTAACATTGACCCGCTCTTGTGCTCTTGTGTCAGGAATTTGTCTTCTTTCTGCCTTGAAAGTGTTTGTGTCCTATCCACTGGTGCATCTTGTTTTTAAGTCCACTGCCACTGAATACCTTGTCTCCTAGATGCATGCTATCCCCCTGCGCTCCTCCTGGGTGATGACCTGTGCGTATGCCCCCTCTGGGAACTACGTTGCCTGTGGAGGTCTCGACAACATCTGCTCCATCTACTGCTTGAAGACCCGCGAGGGCAATGTCAGGGTCAGCAGGGAATTACCTGGCCACACAGGTACAGTAAGAGCATCGCACACTCTCCGCCATCTCTGTTTGTTTTCCAGTGTTGCTGTGATAACCGGTAACACATGTCATGTCAGGTGTGCACCAGTCCCCTGCCTCTCCGGTCCCAAACCCCCTAAACAATGACGGTTTCATTTACATGGTTAATTAGCCACAGGGCAACGCAGTCCTAACGAGCTGAGACAGCAACTAGCGAGCCAGTCTCCGACCTGTGACGCTGTAGTAACTAAGCTACTGTGTTATTCCGGGTTCCTACACCTCAAATTTCCAGATTTTTCAAAGATTATTCCATGATATATAGCACAGTTTCCAATGTTTGTCAGAGTCAATGTACATTCCACTGTCTTACATGTATTATCCCTATGCCGAACACATGCCGGGGATGTGAGTGTCAATACACCAGCAACTTTAAAAATGAGTTTCATTACAATTCTCCCATCCAAAGAATGCTTTCGTTCTCCCAGGTTACCTGTCCTGTTGCCGTTTTATTGATGACAATCAAATCATCACAAGTTCAGGAGACACTACATGGTGAGTCCCGCTGTCAGCGGGGGACCGGGGATCAAAACACAAGACGATCCGGTTCCTATACTGTTTCATTGCATCTTTCCTGAGCTGATAGGGGTCAGTGTCTGATTCTGCACTTTCTACCTTAGTGCACTGTGGGATATTGAGACGAGTCAGCAGACCACAGTTTTCTCGGGCCACAGCGGTGACGTCATGAGCCTGTCCCTGTCACCCGACCTGCGCACCTTTGTGTCAGGAGCCTGTGACGCCTCCATCAAGCTGTGGGACATCAGGGACAGCATGTGCCGACAGACCTTCACGGGCCACGAGTCGGACATCAACGCAGTCTGTGTGAGTGCTGAGGTCACTGTTGTTCATTTGGCCAGCTGAGCTAAACTATGCGGTAAATTAAAATCTACCCTCTATTAGTATTTGTATTCAGATAAGAGACAAAACCTGGAACTGAGTTTGAGCTTTTACATCCAAGCAAGTTTTATTTCATGGCAGTGCGAACATTTATGAATCAAAAACCATCAAAAGCCATAAAACTACACTGGGCAGCGTCAATGTGTCATTCCACTTTCAGTTCAGCAGTTCCAGGATTTGTCTTGATGATATCATACTGTACAGTCTTTTGTTTCGAGCTTTAGGAGACTTGGGCTGAGGACACGCTAGAGGATTATCTGGTTGATTGACATGGTATTCGCTCAACCGGGCTGATCAAGGCCACCCTGATCACATCTTATTTTTTTGCTGTAATGTGTTCTGTAATGAGGTCGGTCAAACGTGGCGGTTTAGGGGGATTTGGGATTCTCTAGTGCTGCGCCGTACAGAGGGTGGTTTTTGCGCTTTAGTGACCAGACGATTGCAGAATTGTGCAGTCGATCCCTCAAGACCTTCGAAGATTAGCCAGCGCCATGTCAGAGCTTATGGTCACACCCACTTAGCAGAGTAGCCACGCCCATCTTATGTTGGCGCAAGAATATAGGAAATAGAAGGAAAGGAAAATACTAAATAGAATAATGAATATGTGCAATGATAGGCTAAAATGATTTAGGTACATAGAAAAATGACTATTAGATGAATTATGAATGATCTTATTTGAGATGCTGACACCCAATGGATGCCATACGTTTCTCTCCGGCCATGGCTGCTTTTTTTTCATTGCAATATATTGACTCATGTTGGGTTGATGATCCTGATATCTGGCAGCCATTTTTAAAATGAATCCACACCTCTGAGATCTTTGTTGTCATATTCATTCTTTTCACATCTACCCCTCAGTTCTTTCCGAATGGCAGCGCCTTTGCCACAGGCTCTGATGATGCCACCTGCAGGCTTTTTGACTTGCGTGCAGACCAGGAGCTGAGTCTCTACTCCCACGACAACATCATCTGTGGCATCACCTCTGTGGCTTTCTCCCGCTCCGGACGTCTGCTGCTAGCTGGTTATGACGACTTTAACTGCAACATTTGGGATGCTATGAAGGGAGATCGAGCAGGTCAGTGGAGCGGACGTCAATGGGGTTTAGGAAGGCTTGTAGGATAAATGGTCATGTTCAAATCTATACAGATGTTTCAGCTGACTGATGACTGACTGACTGATATGAAATGCAGTTTTGGAGGCGTTTCATTGAGACAATGAATTCACACAGTATTTTTAGTAGTAGCACCATTTTCTTCCATAATTTATCAGCCAGTTGTGAGAAAATCCACCAGGCTACACCAGAGCTGTATCAGGGTACACTGCATCTGAAAGACCTCTACTGTGCAAATGTAATATGGCACGTTCAGATCCTTGTCTTAGGGACACAAATGTTGACGTGTGTGTGTGCATCTGTGTGAAATATCTATTTAAGGGCTGTTTTGAAACAAATACCAACTAAACAAAAATGGCTTTTATTAACAAGGAAAAGCATCAAAACCGTTCAAGCTGAAACTGATTCAACTCTTATCTCAACTCCTACTGCAATGGTTAATTCAGGAACATGTGAAATAGCATTTGGAGGCCCAACTGAATCTGATTTTGTATCTGAATTTGCTTTTCGATCTGGAAATGTTTGAAGCATCTTCACAATCAAACTGCAGCTTTGGTTTTCTTAAAGTCAGTAACGGAAAATGAATGAGCCCAGATCTGCACCTGACAGTGTTTCACAAAGTCTGACACTTCAATTTTACACATGAGCCAGTGCCAGGTTTGTTCAAGACATCACGCTTGATCATGTCATAACCTAAGGATAATTACCTCTTGGGTGATGGGGAATTTGGCCATTTTTAATATAAAGAAAACCAAAGCACAGTATGTTGTTTACCTTTGTCTTCAGAAGGATTTCAGGGTATTGTAACAGTTGTGACAGTGATATCTTGACAAAATACTTTTGCATATCTTGACAAAATACGTTTCTCTTCCATTCAGATTCTTTACCGACGATGTAAAAAATGCATATCCTTTGTAGTGGATTCATCATTCAGCACAATTATTACAGTCTTCAGAGAGAGAATATTTTACAACATGCTATTAAATGTCAACTAATGTCTTTGTCCTTCTCTTTGGCAGGAGTTCTGGCTGGTCATGACAACCGTGTGAGCTGTCTAGGCGTGACAGACGACGGCATGGCGGTTTCCACTGGGTCCTGGGATAGCTTCCTCAAGATCTGGAACTGACAAGTTTCACGAGCCATGCACATAAACGACACACACACACACACACACACACGCAACCACATGTACACCATTCACATTCTGGGACACAGTTTGCATACTGTATTCACACTGTATGTAAGATATAAACAGACAAACTGAAATATTGTACTGTACATAATATATATGACAAGAATTAGGTATGAGTTTACACAGTTACACACACCACACTGTATGCAGGAAAAGTTCACGAGATCAAGACACGTGCCCACACTACCCACATCTGATTTATGTGCACAAAAGCAAGGCTACAGTACCATACACATGTAATCTGTAAAGTTTCAAAATGTGACCAAATAAAATAGAATCTTCAGCTGCTCAATTAAAAAAACACAAAAAAACACACAAATGCCACATGTTACCTGAAGCCTTTTAACACATTTAATACACTCATTCAGACACACGTGCTATACACTTACATGCACATAATACACTTTTTTTCTGAACGACACCACTCCTTGAATTAAAACGGGGGAGAAGTTGTGATTGGACAATTCTGTCTTTGTTTACGATAAAGTCCAAAATGCACTTCAACGTGATTTTTCTGTACTACACTTTTATCTCAGCGATGGTAACGTGAAGGAATGAAGAAAGTTTGTGGAGGGGAATCATGTGAATCCATTAACACTGAAAAGATTACTGAACCAGTTATTGAGGAGGCAGGATGGACCAATGATACAGTCCAAGGAAAATATCAATTCTTATTTTCTTCCGGCTCAAAAATGCCATAATGTAGTTACTGTTTTTATAGATATGTACACCCACATACGTATAATATATAATAGTTTTGGTTTTGAAGTTTTTGTTTTATTAATTTTTTTTACACTTATTTTATTCATGTTTTCCCTGTGTGCCTCAGATACACTTTAAGGATTATTAATGAATAATGAATTAAATTAATGAACTCATGATTCATAAGGTGAGCGAGAAAAAAAATATTATCAAGAGACATCTTAAACAAGAAGGGGCCAATATTCATACTTTGACTTTGTCAATATAATATGTCAACTTTATGATGGTATAACTGTACATACTATTAATAAATACACATAGCCTCTTGACAGTCTGTGTTTTATTTTGTATGCATTTACAAGCCAACAGAACATTTTGCAAACTGAAAAATGCATCACATATACCAGAGTAAATGAGGTTTAGTATGCATCAATATATATGACTGAACATGTATGATCTGTTTGTGTGAAACTATACAGTAGTAGTAAACCTCTACATCTACAATGATGGAAAACCAACCAATCATACATGTTATTAGTTGCCTCCTCCTATTTCAGCTGCTTTCAAGGGGTACAGTAGGTTTTTTGTTATTGAAGGTGTTAATTCCAATCTTTGAATGTTTCCCATTGACCAACTTTAGTGAAAGAAGAAGCAGCTTTTAGGCAGTTTTGTGATATTTTGTAGTGATGGATTAATGTAACAAATGCACAATTGTTGCGTAAGCTATTAAAGTCGAGCTGAAACAGCATTTCGAGAGTATCTAACTTCCATGTCGTGACGTGTTTCTAAAACAGGATAGGCAGGGGGACGTAACGTAGGGAGGAATTAGATTTGAACGTTGAAAAGTGGGCGCATCATACCGACGTATCATACTGTTGCGAGCTAACTAATGAATCGTAGCTCTGTGCCACTAAAAGGTGAAGATTGATTGGTTATTACTAGCTGATGTAAGCGCACATCATTTTGTTTTACAGGAAGAAAACACAATTGGATTTTGATGTAATACAAAGAAATGGATTCTTTGTATGTTTTTTGGCATATAAAGGGTTAAAGGGGCATTTTTCATTTCAGCTTGATTTTAAATCCCTACCAGCTCAGGAGACGCTTTTTTCTAGATTTGTGTAGCAAGTGTCATGTCAAATTGGACTTATGATGTAGGAAATAGGGCCTATCAAATTCCATATAATTTAATTTCGAAACCTTTAACTATAGCGTCTCCCTCAGGCCAGATGTGATGTGTGACTGTTACAGAACATAGCTGCAAAATCATCCACCCAAATTTAGTAAAAAATGTGACCAGTGGTGCAGCATTTATGGCCTTTCAAAGATTAGAATTGTGACCTTTAATCATCAAGCTCCCATTAGGACACTAAAAACAAAGATGCATCATCAAGTTTCATCAAAATTAGATGGGTGATGTCAGAGATCACCTGAGACGTTTGACAGATGGATGGACTCCGACCCGTAGCCCCTGTCAGAAATGAGCAAACCATTACAAAATAAGAATTTGAAAATGTTGTAAGCCTGTATGGGAATACTTAGGAGGCTAAATGCCCCTTTTCATCAATATTTTATGGAAAGAACTTGCACCATTATAATTATCCATGAAATAATCTTAAATCTTCTGAATCGTGACTGTATCCTGCTCTCAATAGAGAACTGTCAGACACAGATGTTAGGCAAATACATTCAATTATTTATTTTAAAGTCATGCTTCAGTTCAAGTTCACTTTTTATGGGGGTTTGCTCAGCCACTGAAGCAAATGAAACTGAAGCTTTATACAGGAGCAGTTTATTTTGACATGTAGGAGTGTCCATGGGTCTCAGTCTTGGGTCCAACCACCAGTGGGCGCTGCAGCACGACCAGCATCCTTCTGCAACTACAATGATATGGACCCTTCACCCACAAGGATGACACACTTGTGTCCCATTACCAATCTCAATTTCCCCCCCCCCCAAGTCATTCAAGTTCATCCCCTGGAAGGAAGCACAGTTCAGTTTTCACATACTAGTTAAAAGTGGAAACAGCTGTGTCATATCTTCATCAAACAGATCCTGTGACAGGCCAACAGATCTCAGTTGATTCTAGCGCCATCGTATGGTGAAACACCACAACACAATTGTATATTAGGTGTATTTTTGACTCCTACTGTATAATATCATTTAAAAGGAAACCATACATATATAACAATGCTATAGAATTAAGGAATTGGATCTAACCATTCATAGAAATGTAGTTCCTAGGAATTAAAATATAACACTGACTAGTAAGAATAATTAGCAGTTACTATCGAATAATTAATCAAAATCTTTTGGATATTTGGAATGGATACATTTCCAATACTGACTTGTAGCATCTGGATTAGTTACTAGGAATGTTTTTATTTTATTTAAGTACATAAGAATTAGTACTAGTTGTAGTTATTTAACTGGTCTGCTGCTGTCGAGTGATTGATCCATATTGAGATTTATTTTCTCCCAGTGAGCATTAAACACGGATTAAAATGAAATGAGACTAATACAGACTAAACTGAGATCAATGTCTTTTATTTTTCAAACAATTCTGTTAAGACATGAATTCATTCAACACAGTCTTTTGAAAGTTTAAAGTTTATCAGTCTATGAAATACAATCTAGAGTTAACCTCTCACAAGTAACACAGACTCGCGCGCACACACACTAAAACATTGCAAACATGTTTACTTAAAAAAAAATAAAGTTATTGAAAAAGGATATTATAATTCTGTCCAAAGATTCAGTTTTTTTCCAGCTCCACAAGTTTCACCTGTCTCACTTCCAGCAACAGCTGCAAATCCATTCATACTTTATTGATAAGAAATACATGCCATGAGAAAGGAGTGTCTCTTTAGAATGACTTGAGTGGGCAAAGCATGTTGTTTCCCACCAAACTCAGAACGATTATCTACTATTAATTCATCAATACTCATACTTCATAAAGGCAATATCTGGGATAATTTCATAATACAAAACTAGAACAAGCGTCCCAACAGTTAAGCGATTGTGTTACTATGTTGACTGAGCGTTAGAAGTTATAATTTCTTGTGATTAAAGATCAAAAGATCAAGCAAAGTACAGTACAATTTCTCTAACAAGAGACAAACAAACCAGCTTACATTCAGTCTGCTAAAGGCCACAGAAAAAAATCACCACTTCCTACAAGTCACACTGAGATGGACAGCCAAGGTCTCAATTTACTCAAATATTAATATTGCTTATAAATGAGACATTTGATATGAAACCATTTTTTTAATCTTTCAGATGTTGTTCTACAACTCAGTCATGCCTCCTTTCCTGTGACAAGACATTTCTATGTGCATCTTTGCTCCACTTTAGTTGTGTTAGGCCCATGCAGCAAGAACTTATTCCCAAATCTGCGTAAGTTTATGGCCAGATTGATAGTAAATGTTCATTGGCACCATGAGCTTGTTTGGATGGAAGCGTTTCCCAAAGAAGTAGATGCCCTATGAGTTTCAGAGCTGCAGCCTTTAACGGCTTTTGGCATGAAGTGGAATAAAAAAAATTTAAACCTTATGGTATGAAATCAATAAACAATACCACTCTTCTGTGGTAATTGGCTTCAGTGAGTTGCAAACTGCAACCTACAAAAATGTCTGGTCCGTAAAACATAACAGACCTAATATTTGACAATGCCAATGAGTGCTGCATTCATTTGATGACCTGCTCCCCAGTCCAGTGGTGCTCCATCCTGTCCTTGGGACCCAGAGCCCTGCTGGGTTTCATTCTAGTCGTCTAATCAGAGACTGCGCTACACCTGGGACGACAGCTGAATGCAATTAACTGCAATTAAGTACCTGGTAGGACAGAAAAGCAGCAGGACTCTGGGCTCCAGGGATCACTGACCTAGTCTATCCCAACATCACCTGAATGTAGAGGCCTAGCTGGCTAATTATTTATCAAAAGCCATACATTATGACACTCTGCAACACTTGATGCAGCATGTTTGGAGCTTATTTCAACATTTGTTAGGTGACATCAGTGCCTTCTTACATAAAATGAGCATACTGTATGATTGTCTCATGTTTCTCCAAATCCAGTCTAATTTGTTACGTTTATCAAAGAATACACGCACACATAAGGCTATCCAGAATTTTGTCTTAGGTTATGTGTTATACCCATTTTTAATAACATACTTAGAAATGTCAAATTAAAGGTTTACTTACTGGCAAGTTATAGAATTATGTTATACAGACATAAGGATATATACAAATTAGACTGGAATTGTTTTGATCAATTCAGATATTCCAAATCCTCTTTTTATGGACTTTGCATGTTATGTTTGATTTTATTAATTCATTAATTATTAATTTCGAGGCAAGTGGAGGCAAGGGGATGTGTGAGATGTTTAAAATAACTTTCTCTCTTAAACCTCCGCTATGTAACTTTTTGTAATTTAGTCGTTGGCGGCCCCAAGTGGCAGCGAGTTCACTCCCCTTCGCTTCCTGTAGCGCTAGCTAGCTAGCTCACCCAATCCAAAACACTCAGCCACAACACAGACACAACGCATTCACTGACTATGCATTTCAGTCAAATTGAGATTTGAGACAGTGGACACTCAGATTTTCAATAGAACAATCAAAACACACATGTGATTCTCTCTAAAACAACTTTATCTTGCGAGGGCGGTCTGACCATTAGTCTGTATATAGGGGATGGTGCATAAAGGGCCACTTAGAAACATCGGCATTACAAAGTTGGACTTGCAATTGTATATTAGGTGACAACAAGACACAAAATCAAGTCATGAAGAAGCCAAGTGGGCAGTTTGCATTCTCTAATTGAGATCTTGTCAGCTTCCCATTGTTTTGATGTAAATTTCCAGTCTCATTGCCCACTGGTTAGGAAAGGCTACTTTAAAAAATCTCCACAGATGCACTATTAACAAAGCCAGGGACCAGTAGTCCCAAAACATGTGCCATTAAGCCCTTTCCATCACTGCTGAGCCAAGATGGATGGTGTGATGGTCCTTGTTGTGACCTAAGCATTTTAACAGTCCCAACAAGGACCATCACACCATCCATCTTGGCTCAGCAGTGATGGAAAG
>CABFOS010146309.1:0-15082 GCA_900660315.1 Diretmoides pauciradiatus
CTACTACTACTACTACTATTACTACTACTACTACTACTATACTACTACTACTACTACTACTATTACTACTACTACTACTACTACTACTACGTTTCAGCGTAACTTGGTGGCATCTGCTCAGAGGAATTCAGAATAAAACTTGTCAGTATCGCTCCTATGAGAGCAAAAATGAATATAAATTGTGATGATTGACAACTTTATTTATTAGCCCTTTATCACAAACCCTTTACAGTCTTTACAGACTGACAGACAATCAAATTACGCCACACAGTTCCTGCAGAATGTAGACGGCAGAACTATGAAATATGAAATATGAGTTTTCAGTCTGGTAATGAGCTTCTTTCTCACCATGTGTCCCTCTCGTGCAGCAACAAAACAGACTCGGCCGCCGCTGAAGAACGATCCGTTAAGAGAACCAAAAGCAGATAACGCTGCAGCCACAGACATGATCCATCCCCAACTCCCGAGGACTTTATTCCTGTTGAAAAACGGTTCTGAGTTCATGCATTGTCCAGTACACACACACACGTTTAGTCCAAATAGGCAGATAGAAGTCAGTAAAGGTCATCTGTTTTAACAGAAATAGGAAATCAAACTATCTGAATCTGTTACTGTTCCTTTCTTAACGTTCCCTTAAAGGATAACTTCAGTATTTTTCAACCTGGACCCTATTTTCCTCTGATTGTTGTTCTAAGTGTCTGACAGGATCCCGACAGAGAAATAAAACCTTTTTCTTTACCTTTCACTTGATCTGATCTGTTGTTATTGTGTTTAGCTGCAAGAAGAGGTCTCACTCCTCGTGAAAGAAAAACGTTTAATTCTCTGTCGGGATCCTCTCAGACACTTAGAACAACAATATGTCTGTCAGTGGTAAAAAAAAACGCTTTTAGAGGACGTACATGTAGGTTCACACTTCCCCCGAAGCCTCGCGCTTCAGACGGATTCGCTAAGCTAAGCGCTAACCGCTAAGAGCTACAGACTCGCTAAGCTAACCGCTAACCGCTCAGAGCTACAGACTCGCTAAGCTAACCGCTAACCGCTAGCAGCTACGGACTCGCTAAGCTAACCGCTAACTGCTAGCAGTTACGGACTCGCTAAGCTAACCGCTAACCGCTAGCAGCTACGGACTCGCTAAGCGCTAACCGCTAGCAGCTACGGACTCGCTAAGCTAACCGCTAACCGCTAGCAGCTACGGACTCGCTAAGCTAACCGCTAACTGCTAGCAGCTACGGACTCGGTCAATACTGGACTAATTTCAAAAATTCTTGTTCCCACGAGTCACAGACACACGACCATGGGAAAATAGGCTCCAGGTTGAGAAAATACCAAAGCCATCCTTTAATTTCCCAGTGAAATCTGGGCTGTCTCACCCCCAGGTAACAGCTACAGCGTTGGAGGACATCAGCTCTCTAGGTGTCATCACTGTTAGGTAGCTCACGTTCACCAGCACGTACAACACCGTCACCATGGGAATAGCTATGAGAACCGCTCTGGGAAGGTTCACCTGAGAACACAGACCAACACCGTCAGGTTGTCCTGGTGAAAACAGACATCCTCTCATGATCGATAATTGCAGTGATGAATGTGGAATTTGGATGAAAGGAAAAGCGCCGTTGTAGTTGGAGAAGTTGAGGGTTTTATCAGCAATAAAAGGCTTTGAAGTCGTAAGTCATCAAACAGCTCCAAAGTTCAAAACAGACAATAAAAAAATCTGCCTCTCCTAAGTTTATTTGAGCAACTTCACTTTGTGTTTGCTGCTGCAAAGCTGTGTTGACTGCTGACCACACACACACACACACACACACACACACACACACACACACACACACACACACACACAGGTTGCTTATAATGTTGATGCATGAATTTAGGATGATTCTACTGTTGCACTTGAACGCCACTCTGGATAAGAGTATCAGCTGAAATCCTTCTAAAATAAACAACAATTCTCTCCCTTCACTAAATCCCCTTCCTTTGCCTTCTCTTCCTTCTCTTTGTCATCCCTCTCTCTCTATCCATGTCCCTACATGCCCCTCCACACCCCACCCCAGAACACCTGGTCCACAAACTGCAGTGTGTACAGGGCAGTTCTCAATAAAGTGGTTAGAATTAGAGCTGGGCTAAGGCCGGGGTCAGAGTTACGGTTAGGGTTAAGGTTAGGATTAGGAACTGAATGAAGCTTGATAAAATGTCCTCACAAATAATAAAAAGTGTGTGTGTGTGTGTGTCTCTTTAAGTGTTGGCCAGTGTGTGCTAGTGTGTACTAGTGTGTGTTAGTGTGTGTGTCTGGGTGTCTCTGCGTGTTTGGTGTACGTGTTCTCTCTGATCTCCAGTGACATCATCACCTCTGTCTTTGCAGTGACAGAGCATGGTTGTTGCTAGGCAACGGGGTTAAGAGGAGATGAGACTCTCCCCTCACTCTCTTCACACACACACATGCACGCATGCGCGCACGCACGCACACACACACACACACACCTCCTTATCATGTCTTTTTCATCCCTGCTCTCACCTCCTCTTTGCCCTCTCCTCCCCTGTCGTCCTCCTCTCTCTCCATGTCTACCTCACTAACACTGTGACTCAAGTGCACCGGACTCAAAGTCAGAAGAGAGGCACACAGATAGAAAGACAGACAGACAGACAGACAGACAGACAGGCAGGCAGGCAGACAGACAGACTTGAAAAAGAGACAGACGGAGACAGAGAGGCAGATGGGCTGCCAGCCAGAAAGACAGCGGTGCTGTCATAGGATAAAGTGGTGTGGGAGAAACCAGCTTTAAACAGACACAAATATATGTATGGTACGTATGTGTGTGTGTGTGTGTATAGTGAAGAATACCTAGCGGGCTGGTCAGTTTGCAGCAAGCTTTATGGACTGTCCTAATAACAAACTGAGTACAATGGCAATTTCATTTTCCACATTTTGCAGGCATTATTTGGGGCAAAATGAAAATGTAAATGCAATAATACGATTTGACATTGCACTCATGTTCACCTTAAATCTGAGAACATCCAATTTGACACATTTCTGATCCACCAGTCTAGTCCGTTTAACCAGTTACGGTCTAACACGAGCGAGCAGTTGGGAGCATGTCATAGAAACTTTCACTTTTATTTACATAATGTGAGGCTCTGTTAGATACGATGTGATGCACTGGCAGGAGTAAAACCGCGAGAGTCTGGAGACAGATCTGTGGGCCGTTGGACGAGTCGGGACGCAACCATTTTGCAACAAAGCAACCGAGTTGACTTGCTGCATGAAGCGACTGCTGACAGTTGGTGTCAGACTGGCAGTGGTACACATATCCTGTGTACACATATACACACACAAATGAGACATGTTTTGTATGCAAAATATGTCAGCAGCCAGAAGATAATGATGCTGATGATGTTGATGATGATGCGGGTACAGCAGGGAGAGGGCCAGTACTGAGGCATATGATGGAACGTATTGCACAACGTTAGTAGTGCTGGGCTGGTAAACAAAATCTGTTTGGATTATTGGATGTTTAAATGCAAAACAAGGCAGATCTATGTTATATGCAACAGCACATTGACTTTGCAAAGTCATTCGTGATATACGTGGTGCTTTGTAAGAATCTCATTTACTGCTGCTGCCGCTTGAGTCTGCTGAGCTGGATCCCTGAAGACAGGACGGATAGAGCTGGGACCAATGCAATTAGACCGACAAAAAATACTTTTTAATGCTACTACCACCACCATTAGTATTATGTTTTTATTATTATCGAATAGAGTCAAAGTGCAGAAGAAGACAATAGGGCTAAGGGAAAAATAAAATCCTTAATTTCAGTAGTAGAGTAATAGTCATTTCATGTGTGAGGAGAAATGAGACAATGTAGATTACCTGTACCTATGCTTCTGTATTATATTCTACCATGTTTGCTTTTCAGTCTTTTTAATCCGTACAAATGTCTGGTCTTGGGGAATATTACTTTTCTAAACTTTGTGTGCATGTCATTGGTCACAAATACCCAATCGACCTTTCCCCGCTGTAAATACTCAGTGGTGGGACAATTAAATTATACAGGCGCCTGCCAGCCCTGAAGCTGATTGGCTTCAGTTTACTGCGTTAGGCAAATTTCTCACTCGAGTAGGAATTTTTTGGTGGATATGCCCAAATGAAATGCCTCAGGTCATGCTGCCTGGAGCAAAGTGGTGCCCATCTCACTCCATTCAGCTTCTACCATTGACTTTTCATGCATTTGCACTGACTCTAATTTTTTTGGGGGGGGGGTCTGTCTGAATGTAGGGTTAGAGTAGATTTACGACCAAATCATTCATGAAAATAGAGCAGTTTTGAACTGTTGCTACTGTGGAGGAACTTTTTATACTTTAATGTGTTTTATTCTTTTAATGTGTTTTATTTTGTTTACGTTTAAGATTATAATTCCTTAATGTGTGGTATTGTTTACAATTGTAAGCAAGATATATTTGTTTTATTGTAGTTTAATGGATGTATAAGCTGTATGCCTAGAAGACTCCATTGTTTCTTCTTGTACCTATCATTATCTTACATTACCCATCATGCCTTTCAACTTGCGAGGTCCCATGAGGTCACTTGTGGGAGAGCTAATGAGATCACTTGTGGGAGGGGGCCAATGAGGTCACTTCCTGTTCAAAGGTTATATGTCAACCTGTATTTCTAGAATTCAACAGAAATTCAGATAGGGAGCCGTGGAAGCTGTTTCTCCATGTATACTTGTATTATTTGTAATTAAATTCATTAGCTTTTTAACTTTACGCAGAGTACTGCTTGGTATTTTTGAAGATGTTCCTCCACACATCAGAGGTTATCAAAGTGGGAGGCGGTGCTCCCCAGGGGGGCTCCAGACAGGTTCATGAGAGGCTCAGTGAATGAAAGTGAAAAGATATTACATTAGTTATCAAAAGGAGATCAGGTAGAATAGATAAATGTGTGGTTTGGTTAAAGAGATGGTTCAGAGATACAGTAGTTTGGGGGAATTTTAATGTTTAATGCTTTCCCAGAGTCAGAAAACAATAAATGTCTAAGGAAAGGCCTTTTTTATGTATTTGGTGTAGTCTAAAGTTATGTCAAACAAATAACATAATCATGATCCCATTAGCATCCAGGAATTGAGCAAAACTAAGCAACTAAACTAAGTGGGGGTGAGAGGGCATCTTTGTCCCACCGTCTCAGACTTTGAAAAACCCTGCATTATGCCTTTAAATGAAGAATTGATTCTCAAAAAACCCCCATTACTGACCAATAATAATAAGGAATAAACAAAATATACCATGAAGGTTTTACAGGCTGACTCACCGATAGCTGCTATCAGCTATCGTTCATCGACTGCAGCTTCTCATAGGGTTAATGAAGTCATCAGGGATGTGAACACATTCTGTTTTGGGACTTAAATTTACTATCTATTGTAATGCTGATCTAATAATAGACAGCAGATGGCGCTCTAATATCAAGTAAAAAGGAAACCAGCCAGGGTTTACTGCGCCTCCTACAGGCTACTTGCTCTGGGTTCACACTCATCACAGGTCCTGGAATCAGCCCATCCAATACTTGCAATAAGTTAAAGTGAATTAAAATTAAACTCTACAAATTAAAGAGTGATTTAGTCTACCAGACATTTTAAAAATTGTAGAAGATCTTTAATACATTTTTGGGAGGATACTGTACAAATATTCAAAACTATGAACTATATAAAATATCTTAGTGCAGTAATGATACCACAGAAAAAAATAAAAGAAAAAAACATTAATTACCACTATAAATTCACAAGTGAGTACCAAAGACACAATATGAGTCCATAACCTATAATTTAGTCACAAGACCAGCCTGCCTTTAAATACATGCCTAATGAGAAATCACTATAATATATAGAGTTATCATATGCCTATAGTACAGGGTTCATACACATTTTGACCAATGGATTTCCATGACTTTTCAATGACTTTAAAACAACTTTCCATGACCAAACATTTTTGAAGTCTCGGTGTACACATGAAAAAGTGAGGATAAAATGTATTTAAACTAAAAATGAGAAATCCAAAGCATCCACCTTAAATGACACAAATGAATTATATTTAGGACGTTACGTAATTTCTTTTAAAAACATATGAATTATTTTAAACTCAGCATAAATGAATGACATGAACATAGTTATGAAACAAATTGCCATGACTTTTTCAAAACTTTTAGGATTTTATTTTTTTCAAACACTTTTCCAGGTCTGGAAATAATAATTATCAAATTCCATAACTTTTCCAGGTTTTTCATGACCGCATGAACCCTGATAGTAAGTTTATAGTGACCTGTACTTTATGGTATTTTTTGCTCTCTTATGGTATTACAATAGTACAGGAAATATAGGTTGTTGGTGACAGCTTATCATTCTTTATTTATTTATTTATTTATTTGTAACACTATAATATTCTAAATACATATATATGTATAGGTTTTGGTTTCCTTGTGATATTTGTATAGTATCCTCTTGTATTAAATGTATATGTATTGTAAATGTATTACAGGATTACTAAAGTTATGTTTCAGAGTGGTAACCTGTTTACAATTCACACACTATTTCCATAACTAACCCCTCCTCCCACCCCAACTCCCCTCTGATTGGTCGGGGGTGCTGTCTATCTATCGACTAGTTCTGTTGTGCTGCCTTCAAATGCTCCTCGTAAGCTCCAATTTCCGAGATTCAGAAGTCGTTAAAACGACCTGTCAGCGCATTCAAGTGCTTTTGGTGGGAAATAATAAAATAGACCCTGTAACAAACCAAGTTTTGTTGGTTTGATGTAGAGAACAAGCAGCACAGAGCTACTTTGTGCTGTTCGCATTGGGTGTGTAGTAACTGCTTAACTAATTAGTATTGTGTTATGCTTTGTTGCTTTAGTTGTTATGGATTTTTGTTAAGAGTCCATAACAGCTAAAGCAACAAAGCATACCACAATACTAATTAGTTCAACAGAATGCTAAACAATAACACACAAAATATCACTTTTATCAAAGGTAATTGACACGGCTGCCATGTCCTCCACCCCATAAACATCACATATATTGGCAAGTCGGGCTATAGAGAACATTTCCAGTCTTATTAACTTCAATCGGCCGTTATTACGCGTTCATCTCGCGATCCCCATATTTCCCACAGCACGTGAAGGCAGCATTAGTTTCATTGTGGCCCTGCAGAGCCAACGCCATCACACAGCGGCCACGACGAGCAGCAGGGCGACACCAGGGCCACAGGACGAGCGCGTTTCTTTATCCTAGTAAACATATCTTTATTCTAACGCTGATGGAATACAGCGCGGCGGATTATTAGACGCCTCGGATTTTGGTAAGAGACAATCCCCCACTTTTACCTCTGATTCAGCTCGCACCTTTACCACCGCCGCAAAGCGAAATGAATTACTTTGATTTTATCACTAGTATCACTGTTGACGTTGTGTGCGCGTAAAATGACTTTTGCCCTGTCACATCTCACCTCTCATCTATTGGAGCGGCTGTTTTGGGGGGCAAGGCGTCGGCTTGTTTATGTGCCGTGTTAAAAAAAATATAACATCTTGGAAATCTGGTCCTGGTTCCATCTAAGCTTCTCTTTAACAGGAGTGAAGACATGGTACCTCGGGCCAATTAGACAAGTAGGTTACCCACGGTCACCAGCAAAGAGGAGGGATACGCTGTGTTTATCATAGCGCACTTTAATACCATCTCAAAGACGCATCCCGTTTTTGATCGGTTATTTACCAACCTGACCCTATCAGCATCTCCCCCTGATGCCTGGGGGAGTCAGGTGAAGGACACAGCCGCACATGCCTCATGGAGATTCCGTTATTCGGGATGCTTTTTGGCTTCTGCTTCAAGGAAAAGCAGCGCTGCTCCCTCCCCATCCCCATCCCCATCCCCTCCCCATCCCCTGTTAACTGTTGCTGTGAGGACGCGGAGCTGCATTCCTCCACTACTGAGTGGGTAGATTGATGCAAGTTAAAACTCCAACCAGCCTCATTCCAAAACTGGTGACGCATTCAAGTGTTTATGTCTGCAACACTTATTTATCCTCTTGTCAGCATGATTGGGTTCGACTGTCTGATTCACTGCGTGGGGGAAATGTCAGTGTTGCATTAATTCTGAGTGTTCAGTTCTCTGTTGGGTGTATTCCTCTTCCTGGCCTACTTTATATCCTTTGCAACAAGTCAGACCTATTGCAAGTATTCATATGGCCTATTAAGAATAACAATGCAGCTTTGTACAATGCCGTTTTAATTGGGGCCTGTGTAATGTGCTGAGAAAGTGAACGCCTTATTGAGACATCTCCCCAGTCCTATTAGGAAGTTGCTTCCTTCTTGGATAATTGGGGTCAATTGCTCTTCTCACCTCTGCGCCGGTTAAAACAATGACAGCATCCTTTCTAGACTCAGCCCAAAAAAAACCTGGCCAGCTCCAAAACGTTGCAACTGCAGCCGTTTGTTACATGCATTGTGTTTGCAAAATTGGTGTAATCGATTATATTGTTGGCTGCTGCCATTGTGCCCCAAGCAGTTTGTCTCCTAATCAATGCATTTCCAGCGTTGCCTTATGTCAGCGTTTCCCCATGGAAAGTGTTTCTCGATGGAACTGTGTCTTGAAACTGTGTGACGCTAAAACTCTGCAATTTTAATGAATTTATTTTCAGGTGGCATTTCTCAAGGGGAAAGCATCACAAGCGCGATGGAAACACTCTCGGGTTGAATAGTGTTCTGCTTGTCTCGTCATTTTTCCCCCCCTTGAAGTTGCCACTCAACAATCACCAGTTGAGTAGTTGATCTCAAGTGTGTTTCTTGTGCTTTCTTTTGATATCGCTCTGAGGTTTCTCTGGTGTAGTTCTCTTATCACTGTTTTCAGGAATCCTGTTTCCGTTGGTTTCTTTTGGCCAAAGCCAAAGCTCTGTGACTCTACTTACTGTAAGATCTCTAGACAAAGAAAGTTTGTTTTACCACCCTGAGATGTTGCAGGCTACGGAGTTCAGGCACTACCTCATTAAAAGTTCAGGTGCAGTCAGTGTATGGAAGCACAATATATGGTTCTGAATCTGTCCCCGGGGGGCCAGGATAATCTTTCTTGGAGCAACAGAGGTAGTAGTCCTGGAAACAAACTACACAAACCAGTGCTCATAATGAAATATTGTCTTTCATAGAAACCATATATATACACACACACACAAACTCAATGTGGTTCACATTTTCAAGGTCTGAGGATCTGGATTTTATGAGTCCTAATCATTTGGCGTCTGTGGAACTCAGCATAAATCCTCGTGAATCAGATTATTGTGGATACTGTAGCAACGATCCTCCCTGTACCGCTGCGTTTACCTGTCAAATCTGCCATATTTTCAGTCTCGTGAAAACTGCCCTTTTCAGAATGAGTTACAGAGTGCTCTTTTTTATTCTCTATGCTATACAATGGGATGAGGCATGCATGGTGTCACTGATTCAAGTCTTGGAGCCTGGTCCTGTTGCGTTTTGTGTGGAGGGCTAGACGGATTATACAGCCACTCATCCTTTAACACTGTGGTGAAAAGCTGCCAACCCAATGTGTTCCTAACTGCAGTCCACCCTGTCGCTGCATGACAGACGGCTACTCTCTGCTGCAGTAAGAGACGATGAACCTGACCGCTCAGGTTGTCACACATAGGTAGTAAGCTAGTAAGATAGTTACATGGACCACAGTAGTTATAATACCAAGGGTGCACATCATTTTTTAAGTCTAGTTTTCGTAGTTCTCATTCCACGTCAAGGTTTCAGAACTCATTGTGAAATATGGTGAAACTAAACTCAACTGTCAATGTCCCTTACTGACTGACTGACTGACTGACTGACTGACTGACTGACTGACTGAATGACTCCCCATTGTGCAAAAAACGAAAGTCCATCTCAACTAGGCTTTGAGTTGCCTAGTCATCAAACTTGCTATCCAATTAGTTTTCATCCTCTTAGGCCATTTCAAACAGTGTGGTCCGTGTACTTGCTGCTTTCTGGTTGAGCTGTCTGCATCCATAGCTCAATAGCTAGCTAGCTTTGATGTTGCCCCATCTGCGTATCATAAGGAGCAAGCTTTTATATAACATTACCGCTAATATTAATGCACTTAACATCTGAAACCATTTTCATCTGTTTTCAAATTCAACAAAAACCCACTACCCTGACCATGACAGACAGAGACACAGGCAGGAAGGAGAGTCAATGGTCCAGCAGACTGATTTATCAACAACCCAGTCGATAAAGTTTACTTGGCCCAATCTCTCTAGTGCCGTGGAGCTCTGCAGGCGACGCGCCCCTCTGTCCCGGCAGGTCAGACGGGGAGCACCAAAGCTGGCCCAGTCAAGCCAGGCTTACAGGCAGCTTACCAGCTCCAACCCCGACTGGGCCATCGCTTCCAGGTCTCCTACGGCTGCATCAACCGGGAACAGGGACGGTCGCTGCTGCTGGTCCCGCTGCCGTCTGTCCGCTCTGCAAATACACAAATACACAATTAGAAATCGGCCTTCCGGTCCCGGCAAGAACCCGCCCACTGGCTGCTTCTCTCCAGCCCCCGGCCACCACCCACACCCCAAATGTTATTTTTACATTTGGAAAGACATGTACACTGTTTATTGGCTGTCTTGTGTAAGACCTGATTTCATTTATTTCATTTGATTGATTTATACAGGGGGGGGAGGTTAAAGCACTGACAACAGAAAGTAACAAAAAGAGATTAAGAATTATTCTGACTCCTGGTTTGGAGGCAATTCCAGAAAATACCTAATTGCACAACAAGTCAATGAAGACAGACCTCCAGTAGGGAGTTTGCTCTAGTCTCGGTTTTGACTTGGTGTCGACCCCCTTTAGACTCAACTGGACCTGGTCTTGGAAGTGACTAGGACTCTTCTAAGGTGGTCTGGACTACAGCCCTGAGTCCCTTTACTTGGCTTTGATTCATGTAGGCGAGGTGTACTGTATACTGTATACCGTATACTTAGGAGCTGTGCTGCAATGTCGTACTTTGTGCACTCAATTGAGAAACAAAGCAAATGAGTGGGAGGTTTAAGTGTTCAGGGTGCTGACTGTGATCAAACCTCTCCAAATGTCATCTTGTTGGCTGCCTGTCACTCTACTCTTTGTGGTTGGAGCCATTTTCAAACAGCTTTGGACCAAGTCCCTGTCCAGTGCCCAGTGCAGAGCAGAGCAGGGGTCCCTTGAGGATGGATTATAGAGCTGGCACCCACCCTGATCTAACCTGCCCTAACCCTGATCTTTTTGCAGATTTACATAACCCATCATATCTCAAAATGCAGATCACTGTTACTTAAGAGTTTACACACTTTTCCAACAGCTTTATAAGCTGATTGTAGAGAGAGGGGGGGGGGTGTTGATGATAATGCAGCAGAGGTCCCAGGCCCAGGCATCCTGAACCTAGGATGACAGCAGGTACACACCTTAGTCCAGAAACGACATAGTTCAACTCATAGTTACTTGCCATTTACTGTCAGTCCTGGTGTTGAAAGCTCTGTTCGAACGTGACAAAGTGCAGTGCAGTCTGCAGCCCAGTGAATCAAAAGCCAAAACTGGGGTGAGTGTGGGGTGACTTTCAACAGGGTACGTCTTAATCACACAGTATCCCATTTGGTGCTTTGACACAAGTGATGAAATGCATCCCCCTGTATATCATTTGCTGAAGTGTGTGTGTGTGTGTGGGGGGGGGGTCTAGCTCTGGCGTCTGGAGTCCAGTCCAGGAGTTGATGTCATCACACAGAGCTGCACGGGCCAAAAAATCCAGCCCTCGCCCGTGGTGTTGAAGCCCTAGCCCGGCTCCAGCCCGACAAGGTCTGCACTTTTTCATACAGTGGCCTATGTGTGCTCTGCACTGATACGGACACAATGAAGGGAGAGAAGTTAAACGAGCCTGGGTCCGATCTGTGAACAAACAATTTGGCCCGAATCGACCCCGACGGGCTCGCAGACCTCTATTACGGTGGGTCAGATGGCCCGGCTCACGCATGTGGGACTGGGAATACTCCGAGCCACTCCTCTGTGCTCAGCATCACGCCACAACTATGGAGGTCAGAAAGACACCACAACAATGCCGTCCTTTGTGTCACGCTTCCAGTGGAGGGGATAAAATGTGTCTCTTTTCTCTCTTTGTGTTTTTCAGTCGGTGGCTAAGTTGTGACGTACTTACAGGCTCAAATGAAGTTCTTGTTACAGATGAGTAAATGTTTAACCATGGATGAATACGGGGTCTGACGGAGCCAGCGGGGAAGGACGCTGACATGTGAGAGCTAGAGATCATATGATCCCCTCCGAATGCCTGCGTCCCTCCGGCGTTCTTCTTTTTACTTCAGTAATTAAAAAGCCTCAAGGTTTTAGTATCTAATTTTTCGCGTTTTACACAATCCATCGGCTAAATTAATGTGAAGTGAAACAAAATGATTGTTTGCATGCCAGGCATATGCCGCTGGGTCATTGCCGCAGCAATATCATGAGGTGAAATGATGTGAGAAAGTGATATACTTGCGTGAAAGCTTGTCAAAACAGGGCCCGTGGAGATGGCCGTCCGGGGAGCGTTCCTTCAAAGGAATTCAATTAGCCGGAGCTGTTTGTCTCGTTTCAAGGACCTGGAGTAACACAGATCCTATCACACAGATCGCATCACACACATTCCCTTATCGGCCAAGCACTTCCACCTGCCAAAGATGGGGCGGGGAGTTTGTTAGTGTGTGTGTGTGTGTGTGTGTGTGCACATGTGGGTTTTCTTATGGATGTGTGTTTGTATGCGTTCCAACTAAATGTGCTCAGTCAGTTTCTGGTCATTTACTGCTGCTTTTATTTCCACTGAGAAGTATCAGGCGCGGTATGAGAGACTGAGCATCATGGCTTCCTCTCGTATCCTCCCAAACATTTTCCACATTTTAATCTTTCTCATTTTTAATCCCTCCAATTCAATTGACTGTAGCTCTCATCTTAACAGGCTGGCCTCTATTCATGAGTTCACCAGTGCACCGGAGCTCCACAGGCTGTATTTAAAACTTCATAACTTTATGAATAGAGCAGAAATCAGTGAATTCTGCCAACCACCAGCCAAACCAAAAGTTCATACCACCGCATAAGTAGTGGAATGGCAATGGCAGGTTCTCATAACAGATTTCCGCCATATGCTGCTGCTGTCTGAGCTCCATCCCATCATCTGGTGGGTTGAGTAGCAGAGAGAAAGCTTTAGAAAGAGAGGAGAGGGGACGAGCGTCAACTAACTCCCATGCAAATATGCTCTCTGAGACTTTGCTTCACATGTTGTCAAGGCACAAATTTATTCACAAAGCGCTTTCAATAAACAAGTTTGTCACATAGTGCTTAGAGAAATAAAAAATAAAAAGAAAAAAAACACTACTGACGTTGCATGTGTGGACCCATTTTGTTTTTCGGGGGTGTATTTCTCTTATTCCAGGGGATAACTGGTCAAATGTAGATGGCGTCACATTGAGATATTTCCAGAACAGCTATAATAATCCTAACCCAGGAAAATGTTCAACAATATACACTACAAAGGTTTTACAACACCTCCATTATTCCAGTTTTTATTGAAATTTACACAGTTTAATGTCTCAATGTACTCTGAAATTAAAGCATAGAACAAAGAGAAGATAAATCATAGATCATAGAAAATTTAATGACTTATTAAAGTCGCCACGTTTTGCAGATATAACCGCCGAACACACTCGTGGCGTTCTTTCTACAATGTTAATCAAATATTTTTGAGGAAGTTCTTCCCAACACTGTTGCAGCAGTTCCCACCGATGTGTTGCACTTGTAGGTTGCTTTGCTTTCGCCTTTCTGTCCAGTTCATCTCAAACCTGCTCGATGGGGTTTAAATGGGGGTTAAATCTGGAGACTGTGTTGGCCATATCGTTTTGTTCTGTTCCTCCAAGCTACAGTAGTTCTGACAGCCTGGAGGTGTTTGGGGTCGTTATCTGGCTGTAGGATGAATCCCTGACCAACTAGACGTAGACCAGAGGGTGGTGCATGGCGCTGTGGTCGCCCTTTTGGTTCAGGGTGCCAGTCACTCTGTGCAAGTCGCCGACTCTGGATCCAGCAAAAGATCCAGACCATCACGCTTCCTCCTCCATGTCTGACAGTTTGTGTCACACACTATGGAACCTTTCACCTACTGGACGGCGTAGAAAAATCCTGTGTGATGAACCGAAGATTTCATCAGCCCATAAGACCTTCTTCAGTCTTCTTCATGGCCCGGGCAAGCATCTTTTGATTATTTTGCCATCTTAGCAACGTCTTTCTTACTGCCACTCGACCTGTCAACCCTGCAGCTCCAAGTCTTCTCTTCATTGAAACTGAGACTTGTTTACTTCGACCAGTGTTACACTCTGCTTGAAGCTGTTGTCCTGAGAGACACCGATCAAGCTGCTGACTCTCAGAAACTTCTCTTCTTTTTTTCTTTTTTTTCTTTTCTTCTTTTTTTCTTTTTTTTGGAGTTTTATCCCATTTTCTCCCAATCGTTCATGTCCAATTCCCCTGCTTAAGCGGCCCCGGTCGCTGCTCCACCTCCCACTGTCGGCCTGAGGAGGGTGTAGACTAACACATGCCTCCTCCGACACATGTGAAGTCGCCAGCCGCTTCTTGTACACCAGCCGGCGCGAGGAGTTTCACCGGGAAGGCATAGCGCGTGCGGAGGAACACGTTCTCCCCCCCAGCTCCGCCCCCCACCGACAGGCGCCCCGACCGACCAGTAGGAGGCGCTAGTGCAGCGACCAGGACAAATCCCCGCGTCCGGCTTCCCACCAGCAGGCGCCGCCAATTGCGCCTGTAGGGACACCCAGCCAAGCCGGTAGCAACCCCAGAAACTTCTCTTCTGATTCTGTTTTGGCTTTGGGTCCGCCAGACCTCTTCCTGTCAGTTTCCTCCAGTTTCTTCAATTTCTTTACTTCAGTTTTTGCTAACCTAAACTTTTTTTATAGCCTCTAGCAGTTTACCGCTTACCTTTCTACCATTTCAGGTTATTCACTGGACTTGAATAGCTTAAATTTCAATATAAACTGGGAAATGAGGGTATTCTAAA
>CABFOS010146323.1:0-13061 GCA_900660315.1 Diretmoides pauciradiatus
ATAGCGCGTGCTCCGCCCCCTACCGACAGGCGCCCCGACCGACCAGTAGGAGGTGCTAGTGCAGCGACCAGGACAAATCCACGTGTCCGGCTTCCCACCCGCAGACGCCGCCAATTGCGCCTGTAGGGACACCCAGCCAAGCCGGTGTCCTGTTATTTAACAGATAACATTTTTTGTTGAAAGATTATTATTATTACATTATTTGTATCTGTTTTTAAAGGATAATAGTGTTACGTTTACAAGTAGATGTGTAATTTTATAGGGATATGTCAATAAAAATACAACCCACATTACAGCCCAGATAAAGTTTCCTGTCATTTTACAGATTTTGTTTATTTTATATAAGTACAGATAACAGAAGCTGTAAAATTAGGATGGTAGAATGATCATGTTTTATTTGAAAGATGTGGTCAGCAGTGTCGCCTCAGCAGGAAGGACCGGGTTCAAGTCCCAGTCATTTCAGGGATTCCTTCCACAGCCCAAAGAATTGCCAGTCAGGTGGATGGGTGACTCAAACTTGCCCATAGGCATGAATGAATATGAGTGTCTGTCTATCTGTGTTCTCCCTGTAATGGACTGGTGACCTACCTAAGGTGAGTCGCCGTGCCTTCCACCCAGTGCATGCTGGGACACGCTCCAGCCAGCCATGGCATGAATAGGAATAAACAGGTAAAGAAAATGAATGAATGGGGACAATAACAACAACTATAATTTACAGTCTATGTCTATTAACATTCTTAATACATACATACATACTTAATACAAAAATGTAATGTCATTTTATCAATATCTCTCTCTCTCTCTAGGTCGTCCTCAGACGAGCCTTCCATCGTCGCTTCCAGTCCATACATCCGGCCAGCTCGCTGGTGCTCTGTGCTCCTGCATCCTTCTTGAGTACGTCCACATATGTTAGTGTGGGGCGTCCTCTTGACCGGTGCCCATGCGTTGGTTCCCACAGCACCAGTTTGCTTGCTGGCAGCTCTTGGTGTCTCTGGCAGTGACCTGCTAGTCTCATTCTCCTGGCTGCAATTTTGTCACTCACTTTTGGTATTCCAGCATACAGGATGTTTAAGGTGTTGAGGTGTTAAGGAACACTATAGTCTATAATCTGTATCTGATAATGCACCTGATGGTAATTTTACAGGGAAAACACGATAATCTGCCATCCTGTCTTGTAAATGTAGTTTATGTTTGACAACCCATGCTGCCAAACATTTGTATATTTTTGTATTTTGCACTGAAATACTACAGCTTCCAAGCGAGAGCATTTGAGAAGTCACGAGAACAAAATAAACATGGTCAGCTAAAAACAACCTCTTAAGAGTTGATGTATTACAGTATACTGCCCCTCATTCACTCTCCTTGGGCTACAGTATTTTTAATTGGCAAACAAAGTTAAAAGAAAAAGGCCACACAGCATTGCAACGCTCTTTTTTTCTGTTTTCTGTGTCCTTTTGCATAAACTAGTGATGGCTGACTCATGAATGAATCATCATCTTAAACAAAGTGTGTGGTTTGACTAGAGTCACAAATGTGATAAAAATGAAAGTTTTATTCAACAGCAGCATTAAACAGGGATGCACAAATATGATTAATACTCAAACTTGAATGTTTGAATAGCACTCCAACTCACTCAGCAGCTTTCCCTCAAGCTGTCAGAGACTAAAATACCAAAGTACGCCATCAAACTAGCGGCTACTCTTTATGTAAGTAGCCTACTACTTATTTCAAAGTAGCTACTGTAATTACATTTAAGCCTCAATCAATGCACAGACATTCTGCGCCTTATAATGCATCAACTTTCAACTTTCTCCTGACTTACCAGGCAACCGATGCACACAAACTGATGATTACTTGCAGACAGGTACTGTAGCTTGGCAACCTACACACTAAAAGTTGCAGGGTTGGAGTAGAAGAATGGTCCAATTACTGGGCCTGCTGGTTTGGGATCTTTTTATAGCATTATTCTTTAATGCGGTGAAACTATTGAGCATACAGTATGATGGGTGAGAAAGGTGATGATTGGCAGAGCTGACGTCATCAGTTACGGTCAGTAATCCCGTCTCACTGCCGACAGGACCACAGACAGGATGGGAGCAAATCATTGTGGCTGATCATATCCTGTAAGTGACAAACATCTAGTTATCTCAAAAATGTTCCTCTTTTCCTTTGTTTTCCTTGGGTTTGTGTGGTTAGCATGCACATTGAAAGTACTTTTGGCAGGGGGTGCTGAAAGTAGTAGGTTTAAGGAAAATGCAGTACTTAAATGGGATTCAAATGTCAACTATATTAGCATTAGGGCTGAAGGGCTGCATCAGGAGTCTGAACGGTTCGGATCATTAAAATATGCATGAAACATGTGGAAACTTTCATTAAATCGCTGTATATTATTTATTCTGCATAGATGAATAGAAATGAAGCCTCCAGAAGACTACAGGGCCTACGTCCGATGCTCAGGGCACAAGTGATGTTATCATTAGATTAGAAAGATGCAGCAACAGTTGTTAATAATATCCAAAAGCTCATGACACAGCTCACAGCAGTATGAAATGTAAACCTTCGAGCAAGCATTTCTGCTTGAAGGAATAGTTTCACGTTTTAGTTTGATGTTTTGGGGTTTGGGAGAGAGTTCATGTTCACAAATATTGATTGGAGTGTCCTCGGAATAGTATGAATTCTTAAATTAGTGGTATTCCACATTAAGGCAAACTATACAGCAGTTCATTGCCAGGCTACGGAGGCTACAGTCATTTCTACCTCAAGACTGCCACAAAATCAATATTTCAGGTTCAGAGGTTTGCATGGGCAATCCCAAAAAGCTTTTTTTTGGATGAAATAAAATTTGACAATTTCATTTTTGGGCTATTGCAGGAGGATGCTATCTTTATCTTGCTACTGTACTAACCAAGCAGCACAGGAACAATCAGTGTGGAACGCTCACTCAAGGAAGTGCCCACTCAATGACAGACAGTACCTGAACATTACAGAGAGCACATTGTGTACCGAACCAGTGCTAGGGAGGTGAAAGCTGCTCCATGCTATTTATCCCCATCTATTTTCCATCCTATCAGTTAGTGATTGCCTCGGTTTGTTGACCTTTGACTGTAGCATAAAAATACCAAGCACACTGCGTTCCTTACTGAGCCAGTGAGGTACACAACTTTCTCTCTCTATATTTCTCTGCAATTTCCGCACTAGCCAACAATTTCAGACGATTTTCATTTGGTTTACTTTTTCATTCATTAAAGTATCATTAAAATAACTTCCAACTCCTGATTGAAAAAAAATTGTTTTGAGTGTACGAAGAAAACGATCAATGTGAATCGATCCCTTGGGCTGCTATTACAGTATTACAGATTGCATGAGGTTTGATCAAGTAGGAGTTGAAAGTTAACTCCTAACTGAACAAACATCACGAGGAACACAGTTAAGCCATCACTGGTCAGGTGGTAAGCACACCATAAGAAAGAAATGCTGTCTGAAAGGAATGTTGGCAACTCTACACTGGTGTGCTTTTTTCATAGAGGAATTGCAGAAAATTATGAGGCTTCAAAAACTGATTTCTGAATGCATTAATTAAGCGGTAGTAGAGGTCAATTTAAATGAGATGATTGTTGTTGTTGATGCACCTGTTTTCATTGAATATCTATTAAAGATCAGGGATATTTCTCATAATTTTCATTAACAATGGCCAGCTCCAGGTGGCCCCTGGATGCTGATTTTGGGCTTGAATAAACTGAGCCATGTGTGGTTTATGACATGTTTGGTGTATTTTTGTGTGGGTGAATGATAACACCAGACACCAGGATGATGCATCATGCCTTGAATCCAATAATTAGATTACATTAAATGACTAGAAAACAGCAGCTGACAAGGCAAGGTGCAATCTCCCAGATGGTACATGCCTTAAAGGATAACTTTGGACATTTTCAACCTGGATCCTATTTTCCCATAGCTGTGTGTCTAACTGACTCATGGAAACAAGAATTTTTGAAATTGGTCTGGTATAGACCGAGTCCGTAGCTACTAGCGGTTAGCGCTTAGGTTAGAAAGGCGTTTTCTTTTTGCCACTGATAGGCTCCGATAGTTGTTATAAGTGTCTGACAGGATCCCAACAGAGAAATAAAATATTTTTCTTTACCTTTCGCTTGATCTGGTCTGTTGTTATTGTGTTAGCATCCACATGGAGCACAACTAGCCACAACAACAGCTGTCCCTATCCAGGATAGGTCTATATGCAAGAAGAGGTCTCACTCCGCATGAAAGACAAACATTTTATTTCTCTTCTGGATCCTGTCAGACACTTAGAACAACAATCGGAGCATGTCAGTGGCAAAAAAAAATGCTTTTAGAGAACTATGCTCTTGCCCTTCACCGATAACGTACACACACAAGTCGACCATGGGAAAATAAAGTCCAGGTTGAAATAAACCAAAATTATCCTTTAAGCTGGCGATGACATATACCATATACAGTATGAAGGAACCACCAAGCGGCACAGTGGAACCGCTGAAACAGCACACCCATCCATCTTGTTCTGCCTCTCAATGCGGTCAAGTGGGGGAAAAAACAAAAGTTTATATTGTGTATGTAACATGAAGAGCAACAAGGAACTCAGATCCACAAAAGAACCCATTACTCTTGAGACTGGCATCCAGAACGACCGAATCAGTGACCAAATGGTACCAAAATCTGACACACATGTTGAGCTGCTGGCCTTGATTCAATCTGGACCGGCTTAAATGAAACCAGGGAGAACAAGCAGTTGATCCAGTGCAAGCTAGTGATAACAAAGACAAATAAGAAGCCGGCCGGTGGGTGTGTGAGATACCCTCTAGGAGAGAAATGGAGACTGAAAAGCCTTTCAATCAACTGTGCAATCAAGTGATAGTGATTAAATCACTCTCTCTGGGACATTATCATTGTGTGACTGGTTCATCCATCTTACATTCATTCAAATGTCTGTGGCTGTTTTGGTGTGTGCACTAATGTGCGTGTGTGTGTGTGTGTGTGTGTGTGTGTGTGTATGTGTGTGTGTGTGTGTGTGTTTGCCTGCCATTTCCTGGGCTATGTTCCAAGATGCGTGAGCAGGTTTTGCAGCTTCTTGGGAAACAATACCAGACACAGTACAAAACACATGGATTTTCACACTGCATCACATAACAACATAACTTACAATCAAAACTTCATGGAAACAGTGATTTAAATATTTTCCTTTTTAAAACTGCAAATAATATGTGTTTCCCCTTTGTATGAATATTGTCACCTGCAATAAAATTCATTATATTATGTTTAATGTATAACATGAGCGGAATACAATTCAAAGAAAACTGCATAAATGAGCCTGGGAGAGTGTCCATTCAATCAGGATGCTGTTTTCTCCCCTTGCACCCTTGTCTCGACTCTCTGTCTTCAGGAGGTTTTATTTTACTAATGGAATAAAGCTTATTTACATCTATTTCGTTTTAATATCATTAATATAATAATTTGAATGATTTTACAGGCAGTGAGTCCTAACATATATACTTGATGTAAGATACAGGGACATACAGGGAAGATTTTATCGTAATGTTTGTACACACACGTCTTTGTTTGCTAACACAACTGGTTGTTTAGTTTTCCTGTTCTGAAGGTACATGTCAGAGCAACCAGGATGCCATGGTATCTTTGTCTAAACATTTGAAAGTACATTTGAATACATGAACTAATGAATAGAGAGTTTTATATGAAGTTATATGAAAGTGTTATCAATACCATATTCATGCTTGGCTGCATGCCACCATATAATCCCTCCTCTGTGCCTTCAAGAGTCACATAAAGGTACAATCAATCAAATGTAACCCACTTGGGTAAACCCTCCAACACTTTTACAGGTTTATGTTAAAACCGGAAAATATTAGATTTGGTTGTTGCAAACACATATCTTAAGTAAGTCTTGACGCTGTACAATCCATTTTGACGCCGAGCCAATAAGAGAGCAGCACTCATCGTGAGCGTTAAGACGACCACAGCTCTGCGTACGAGTTTTGATGATGATGTGGTTTGCTGTGCAGGGAACTTGGGAGCATCGTTGTGCCGCTCTGCCTCCTTTTGCTCTTCCTGGGTGAGGGTCAAGGGGCAAAGCTCAGCCAGGACCTCCACAGCTGCTCGCTGCCCCGCCTGCACTGCGCCACTCATGTACCCGCACCAGTGGGTGGCCGTTTCAGTGCCTGCCCAATGGATCCTGGAGATCACCGGAATCAATGAGTCACTTTATGATTGCTGACGTTTATGTTCTCGTTATGTTTATTTGATTGTTACAAATGTGATCGTTATGAAATGCATTTATTGCCTGCTCCCTTTAGGAAAAATGACTTCTCTGTTAGCACATATCGCTGCCTCTAAACAAGCTACAGTATAAATGTGTTTCTGTGTGACTCAAGTGAAACAATAGGATACTGATGGCTGATAAGATTTTCCAACAAACTGTTCTCAGTAAGTTTGTATATGATGACTTCCTTTTTCTTTGCTAGTTAAAAAAGCAACCACAATGTGACGAGCAGCACAAACAAAACACAGAAGACAGAGTTGCATTTCCACATCAGGTTTTTGCTTCTGAATTTTTTAATACCCTGTTTCCTCTTAAAGGTGCAGTGTGTAGAATTTTGTGGCATCTAGCAGAACGGACTTGGCAGAAATGGAATAACATATTCATAAGTATGTTTTAATTAGTGTATAATCCCATAAAAATACTGTAATCGTGTTTTCGTTACCTTAGAATGAGCAATTTATATCTACATAGGGAGCGGGTCCTCTTCCACGGAGGCCGCCATGTTTCACCGCCATGTTTCTACAGTACGGGGGCATATTCAGTTGGTTGCAATCTGCAATCTACCACTAAATCCTACACACTGCACCTTTAAGCAACAGTTTTCAGTGCACAGTGTTTATTCTACATGCATTATGGATCCCTTAGCTTAGTCATGCTTGAACCCCCTGGGGTCAAGTTATCCTTGCAACCTATTCTTTGCTCTTTCTCGTCTCTACTCTGCTCTCGCTCGTTCTCTCTAATCCCTTCATGACAATCCCTAAAGTGAGTAGGATGGAGCTCCTGATAAATTCTCAAAATGATGACCACTTAGACTTAGCATCCGCCTGGGATAATTACGTTAAATATACCATAAAAACGACAGGCACATATACTATTCCACATTAAATCACATAATCTGTCATTATTAAAATCATTGAGTCATCATTGTGTCACATAGTTTGAAGTGTCTATGTCTGAATCAACCGAGCCTGTACCTTTGTTACATGTGCTGTATTTACGTCAAGGTCACAGTATGTCCTTGAGGATCCATTTCCTATATGGAGTAGGAATGGGGATGAGGTACTCCAAGCTCCTGTTCTAGTCACGTTATGTAATGAGCTTCCTCTGCTCCCTATGGACTTAATGTCATTATGGAAATGCATTACCTGAACTCCCCCTCCCCCCTCTCTGTCTCTCATTCGTTTAGCTTTGTGCATCTCCTAACAGGCCATTAGAAATGGATTATAGAGCGTTTTCCCATGAGAACACTGTTCCTGTTGACCCTCTTGTCCATTTATTTAGAACTGGACTAATGTATGTCAGCAGAAGTATAATCACTCACACTGCTCTCCATTCTGCTCAGGTCAATGCTCTTTATGCACTGGATGCTAGTGGCCAATACAAAAGTTCTTTGGTGTAGTGCTGACATTGCTTCAGAGGTATACAAACAGGATGCATAACCAGTGTGGAGGAAGTTTTATACTTTGATGTGTTTTATTCTTTTAATGTGTTTTATCTTGTTTACATGTAAGACTATACTTACTTAATGTGCGGTATTGTTTATAATTGTAAGCTATTTATATGTTATTTGTTTTATAGAAGTTTAGTGAAAGTAGAAGCCTACAAGTCTCATTGTATGTACCTATCATACTACATTACCCATCATGCTTTTCACCTGTGGGACCTCCCCCAAATGAGGTCACTTGTGGGAGGGGCCAATGAGGTCACTTCCTTTTCAAAGGTTCTGTAACTGGGGGCAGGGGATTTTGAACCCAGAGAACAGCATCAGTGAGGTGGTTCTCCCATGTACATGGTTTGTAATAAAAAATTAATCAAAGCTATTTAACTTTACGCAGAGTACTAATTGGAATTTTTGAAGATGTTCTTCCACACCAGCAATCACTAATAATACAATATATCTATATTTACTATTAACTAAAATGTATACTGTAAATTTGTGTCTTAAAGACTTAAGACCCATCAAATTAAACTCACAAATAAAAGGGCGGGAGTTTACACAGGTTTACACTGCACTGAGAACAGAGAGGAAAGTTGAATCTCTGAGTTAGGGAGAAAGAGAGGCGTTATGCAGTGGTTTGATTACCTGCCACAGGGTTTCCTCAGGCTGGGGTGGTAATATGTTAGCAGACCTGGTGCCATGACATTAACAGGGCACCCCCCGCTGTAGTCCTCCTTAGCCCAGTCCTGTAATACACAGTAGGAATGACAAACAACTCAACATGTCAGAGAGCACAGTACACCACAGCATGACTAGGTTTCACCACTATGGCACAACTCATCAAAGTACTTCCTCTCCTCTAATCCCATTTTATTTCATAAAATATTTTCTGGCATCCATATATACATACATTCACTGTATGTATATGTTAGGTACACCTACCTATTATTGGGTAGGACCCCTTTTGCCTCCAGAACAGCCTGAATTATTGGTGGCATGGATTCAACAAGGTGTCCTTCTGCACACCACTGTTGTAAAGATGTTATTGGAGTGTTTGTGGCCTTTTGTGTTAGCTTGAACAAGTCTTCCCGTTCTCCGCTGACCTGTCTCATTAACACCCCCGCACCCCCCCCCCTCACCTTGGTTTGTTGATTGCTGTTGAGCCTTTTACTGCACAATTTAATTTCTCAAGTTTGAGAACAGTATCTTATAGCCACTGGGCAACAGACAGACTCCTGGTAGACCTGCAATTTAAAAGTATTGTGGGTCTGACTATCAAGGATGTGAAAGCTAATATCTGTTTTTGTACAGCGTTAAGGCAAATTGTGTCACTTGGGAACCCAAAAACAGCAATCAACGGGCATGGTTGTAGATTGAGTTTGAGTACAGATTACATTGTATTAAAAAAGCCAATCCAGAAGTTATGTAGGTTGGGTATGTAGGATGTGTTTTGAGTGTTTTGACATGTATCGCATCTATCTTCCACGTCTGGATACAGTATATCTCAGAAAGCCTTGACTCAGAAAAGTGGGTTCTGTGTAACACAGAACAGTTGAATAAGTCCCAGGCGAGCACAGCATGTGGTCCTCCTCCTACTGATCTTTGCTAAATTCCATCCCTAATTAAACCTCCCATTTCATTTTAGCCTTCGCATTACTATGTAAATGACAGGGAGTTGTATATTTTGGAAATTAACTAGTAGTAGTAGTAGTAGTTTTTATTTTGATCATCTTCAAAGTATCCACAATAAAATTTGATGTTGCCCGAAAAGGTCTAGTCTGAAGATATAAAGCTTATAGGTGCCTAAACTTTTTACATTGCATTAAATACAACAACAACAAAGCAATTGTAAAAAAACATAAAAAGACAAAACAAATTACATTTCATGGATCATTAATCCAACAGTCAAACAATCTCTCAAATACTTGTTCTTATCAATACTTAATACATACTTAAAGACATCTCTCTATATATACTTACTAACGATTTTTGGTTAGGATTCAAAGAGAGCATGGTCATCTCAGGGTTGTTTAGGGGACAGCAAACGGAGATTAGGAAAATAGGTGGAAGAGCAGTGTCTAATCTGAAAATATCGAAATAGATGGTACGCAGGTAATCCGTAAGTGGTAGTCAAATGGGCAAAACTACAGCAAAACACTTTATACCATTATGTTGCCATTGAGAGAAGGTGAAGTCTGTAAGTGAAACTGGAATAAATGACTTTTACAAGCTGGGGCCATGGTTGAGGCTGCTAAGAATTTAAAATGTTTGAATTGATGCCAATTTTTAAAGGTATTCAGGATTACAGGGATGTGTGGTGACCTTCAGGAAGGGAAGAAGTGCAGGAAAGTATTTCAGCTTTACACCAGGGAGTATCAGGAGACTCAAGCAACTGTACAATCTTGTGAATGTGTGAAGCCCAAGTAGAGGGAGCACAACCCTTCGTGAAGTTTGCTCTTCTGGAATATGGATTTTGAAATTCTGGGGGTTCTAATGGTTTCGTCACTGTGTGAATGGTTTCATCAAGCTGTTTAAAAGAAAGTTTTGGGTAACAATAAGGGGATTGATTGAAATTGATGCACTTTGCACTGGCACTTTATTCCCGGACTATCCATGCACTGATTGTTGTTGCTGTTTCACTGTCATGTATTGTCTGTTTTATTTTTTACGTGAAAAGAGATTTATGTATATACACACACACCTCACAGTGCCGGAACAAATTCCTATTATGTGTAATATCATAACATGGCAATAAACGTTTCCTGACCTGACTCCTGATTGAAGTCTAAGAAGAACGTTCATTTTTACAGTATTAATATTACCTATCAATGAAAGTGACAAATTACTCCACTTATGGAAGTCAGACTTGATCTGGGAAATGAGAGGAGTGACATTAGCAGAGAAAAGATCGGGCTATACGAGTCCCATTAATTCCCAGATAATTGAAGCCAGATTTACTAAATTTAAAGATTGAGATTTATGATCGAGTAGTAATGCCGATGTATTGATTGGATAGCATGCACTCTTATTAAGATTTAATTTGTATCCTGAAAGGGAGCTAAAATGATCCAGAATTGACCAGATTCCAGGATCAGGATCAGATACAAATAACAATAAATCATCCATGTATAGCAATAATCTATGTTCTGTTTCTGCACATACAATGCCTCTAAGCAAGGGGGAGGATCTCCGAGTAATAGATGATGGTTCTATTGCTAAGGCGAACAGTAAAGGGGAGGGGGGACAGCCCTGGTGGGTCCCGCGGGACAGCGTGAAATAATCGGATCAGGTGTCATTTTTAGGAACACTAGCTTGGGGAGATGTGCAGAGGAGATGGAGCAGGAAACAAAATTGGCACCAAGACCACATTTTTCGATCACTTCAAACAGATAGTCCCATTCCACCCTATCGAACGATTTCTCAGCGTCAAGGGAGATTCAAATTTCAGTTCTGCATCCCTTGTGGAGATGAGGTCAAACTTGGTCTGCAATTCTAGTTGTTGTTTAAATAACTCAAGAGAGGGGTCTGAAGAATAACGCTGACCAAGCAGTGTAATCTTGGACGTGAGTTCACTAATCTTAGCCTTGTGTAAGCGGTAGAATAAATAACCTGCCGTCTGAGATAGGCCTCAGAGTCTCCCAGAGTCAAGGGTGAGAGGTGGAGTCATTCTGATTGAATTCAAGAAAACTATCATGAGTTTACAGAAATTGTTACCTGACAGAAGAAGAGAGTTGAATCTCTAGAGAGGGGGATGTTAATGTCCAAAGATATTTAACTTTTCCCGTAAACAGTTGGTAAACAAGCCAACACATCTTTCTTGTCCTGGGTTAAAATTTCTAAAAAAAGTCGCTGTAAATCCTTAATTTCTCCAATCTTGTGGACTGAGCACATTCGATAAATGGAATCAAATAATGTAACATTTTAAAAAGCTCTCTCCGTGTTACAAAGTGATTCGCTATATCTCCAGTTTGTTCACTACAGAGGAGAAAGGCGTCATTTCCGGTAAAATGTAAGGGATGTAGGCATATGTCTATGGGCGTAGCTTTGTTAGCGGCCATTCTCGCCGCGGTTATAGCAAATAACTTGCATTTAGAAATCCCTAGATGATTGGTAGGCAGCGAGAACTCTGATCATCTGGTATCGCAAGACTAGGCTACAATAATATGTCACCATCTGTCACCAATCACTATTGTGCTACTGTGCTGGATATCATCTATTGCCTGCTCATTTTTTCCTTTCTGTTCAGTAACCTTGAGACTTGTTGATAATAATTTCTATAACATTATGTTCTCCACGAGTGTTGTTACATGCCCCACCTGTGGGTGGCACTGTATTTAAGGAGGGGGGGTCTTTGTTCTTGTTCAGTGTTCCAGGTTCCACTTCCTCGTGTGATGGAGGTCCCTCCTCCGGAATCTGATTGGTTGGCCTGGCCTCCCACCCCAAGATGGCTGCCCTATATAAGGCCATGGATGTACTAAAAGAACTGGATACAGCGTCGGAGGCGGGGCTCCATTCATTTCTATGAAGTTGCTCAGTGGCGCATTGAAGCCAATTTTGCTAGTGGCCAACAGTGGAATTGCACCGTCACGTGATCTCTCTGGCCCAAAAAGACATTTCCCCATAGACTAGCGTTTCTCAACTGGGGCGGTACCGCCCCCCAGGCGGCGTTCAGAGGACGTCGGGGGGCGCTGGGAGCAATATTTTTGAAAGGGGGGCGTTGAGGTGTTGTTGGGGGGGCGTTTGCTTAAGATGAATTAACACCGAAGATTACTACTTGCAAAAGAATGTGGTAGGGTGACCAGACGTCCCGAAAAATTCGGGACAGTCCCGAATTACGAGCAGTTGTCCTGACGTAACGAATCCTGTCTGTCTCTCCCGAAAAAGAACCGTAACATTCTAGTCAGAGGCGTCGTCAGAGTAGTTGCATTGGACCGTAATTCCCCCTCCGACCACAATGTGGGTTGGAATGGCAGAGTGGCACTGTTCCTACTTACACTCATTGAATCCCTGGAAAATAAAGAAGAAGGCAAAATAGGAGATATTCATGTCCTTACGTTTGTGGTGAATGCAACTAGCAAAACATTTATTAGTTGGAGCTGATCTTCATCTGCTTCCTTCAGTAAGTTTGTTCCTGACATTTATTCGGCTTTTTCTCCGCTGTGAAACCAGGCGGCAACGGTAAGAAACGATGTTCTATCTGTATCGCCTCCTAAGTCTATTCATAACGTATCTTCAGCACAGTTGGCAGTTTGTTGGTCGGGTGGTTGATTAGCGGTCGGGCGGTGTGGATTGGCTCTGTGTTAAGTGGATACA
>CABFOS010146368.1:2441-13011 GCA_900660315.1 Diretmoides pauciradiatus
ACACCTTTCATTTCATTTCTGTTTTATTTGCATGTCACCAATAAACAGATCACACATTGGAGTAAAGATCATATGGTTTTCAGTATGAGAAATGTAGATCTGAGAAGTTCGGTGTGTGACAAATTCACTTAAGTTTAGAACATAATTCTAACTGTAAACTTGAAAACAAAATAGCGTTGACTGTGTGAGTGACACAGTGCAGTGTTTGCAGTGTTTGCTGGCGTGCGATGTCATGCTAGTTATTTTTTTAAGTCGTTTTGGTTACTCAGCAAATAATTTCCTAGTTAGTGTGGTATTTCTACACATCAGCACTTTAGTGGCTAGAGATGACCTCATGGGGTATTTGAGTGTCAGATGGTTCATGCTAAGCTGGTGAGGTCCTGTGAGATCACATGCTACTGAATTATGCACCTCTGGTCATTGTACACAATAAAGGGATTGTTGTTTTAGCTGCTGTATAACATGGAGGCCAATAAAGACTCAAATCAAATAACCCATAATCAAATGTTGACAATTTGCGCTTTAGATTCATCGTTTAATTTTAACTAAAATTTCAAAATGTACTGTGGAAGAGTCAACAGCTAATAGACGTAACTTTAGCTAACTGTCCTTAGTTATTAACTGCATGTTATGAACTTGATTGAGGTCAGATCATCTCTTGTTTTCGGTCCAGGCTTTATGTCTAATTGGTCTTTATCTCACTCTACCTGAACAGTCCCTCCCCAGTGCTGCTCGGCCCGGCTCAACCTGGCCGTGCTCATGTTCCTCGGCTTCTCCGTCGTCTACGGTCTCCGTGTCAACCTCAGTGTTGCCATGGTAGCCATGGTGAACGCCACCGACCCCAAGCCAGCCCCGAACAGCTCTGTCATCTCTGAGTGTCCGGTGCCCCTAGTGAAGGACAACACCAGTCAGGCTTTCTCCCAGCCCGACGGGGTAAGAAGGACAAATACCGTCACCCTAAAGCTGAGTTTCATTTGGAGGACTGGAAGGTAAAGGTTCAAATGGAGGGCAGAATTTGTCTAAGCACATTCATATATTTTCTATCGGTGGCTCAGTGGTTAACCTGTCACCTCATAGCAGGAAGGACACAGTTCTCCACTTCTTCCTGTGTTTACATTGGACGTAGAAGTCAGGTAGACTGGAGACGTTAAGTTGCTCATATGTGTGAATGTGAGTGTCTGTCTGTGTTCGCCCTGTGATGGACTGACAACCTGTTCAGGGTGTTTTGCCTTCCACCTAATGCATGCTGGGAAGGGCTCCAGCTAGTCAGGTGACCCTGAATAGGACTAATTGGTTAAAGAAATGAGTGCATGAATGAATGAATGACTAGTGTACAATCCCTTAACACCAACACATCCCTCCCTTTCTTTCTCTCTGCCTCCTCCCTCCCCCTCTTCCAGACCCCCCAGTACCCATGGGACTCGGAGACCCAGGGCTGGTTGCTGGGAGCGTTCTTCTTCGGCTACCTGTTTACCCAGATCCCAGGGGGCTACCTGGCCGGTCATTATGGGGGGCGTATCTTCCTGGGCGGAGGGGTGCTGAGCACGGCCGCCCTCACCATCCTCACCCCCTTTGCCGCCGAGTTGGGAATTCACTGGCTGTTTGCACTAAGGGCACTGGAAGGGTTTGGGGAGGTAAGAGTGTGTTGGGTGGGCAAGGGTCACACATGGGTCAGATTAGATTTCTCATTTCTTAGACTCAAAACTCTGTCTGCTTGCCTGTCTGTCTCACTCTGCCTGTTTGTCTATCTGCATATTTCCCCAGGGTGTGACATTCCCAGCCATGATGGCGATGTGGGCTCGGTGGGCTCCTCCTCTGGAGCGTTCAAGACTGATGACTCTGTCGGGAGCCGGGTCCAACTTTGGGACGTTTGTGGCTTTGCCCCTCACTGCCTACATCTGCCAAACCTTGGGCTGGCCCGCTGTCTTCTACTGCTGTGGTGAGAGAGTGAGACACACACACACATCACACATACCAGGGTGGCTGCTGCCGGGAGGAGGTACAGTAGTAGACACAGCTTAGACTAACAAAAGCTCTCGTGCTCTCGTTCAGGGGGTTTCGGTTGCCTCTGGGCAATTCTTTGGTTTGCATTCGTCTCAGATGACCCTCGCACCCATCGACGAATCAGCAAAGAGGAGAGAGATTACATCATCAACTCCGTTGGGCCTCAGGTACGCATGGAACATTTGTTAGTTCGGTTCACTGTGAAATGCATCTTCCGTCTGTGATCTGGTTGTGCATTTATTCGAGCTTTGCTGGCTTGGTCGTTGCTGTTTAGGAGACATGCTGCATTTTGATTTGGAGTTTTGATTTGTCGCTTCCTGTGTGCGGAGAAGATTTTCCGCCAGTGACCATGCAAGACACCAGAATTTCATTTGGGTAAATAGGGCAAATCTCCAGCGTATGCATTCAACGCATTCACTCAGCGAGTTTTTCCTCATGGGTCCTTTCTTTCATTCATTCATTCAACTATTTTGTGAAATAGTTTGTAAACTGAAGTTGCTCGTGTGATTTTACAGACGGCCCCACTGACTTTCACAAGCATTGCTAATAAATGACAGTTTCTTCCTCCAATATGTCAAAAACCAAATCACTGGTGCACTTTACTCCTAATCTTAGCAGAATTTTTTTTTTTTAAAGTGAACATTCCCTTTCATTTCTACTCCTTATTCTGAAATTCTAGCTCTTATTTTGATATTCTACGGTTCTCTTTCCTCCATTAGTTTCCCTTTTTCTTTCTGTTCTCACTCTTTCTTTCACTTCCCTTCTGCTGTTTTTTTTACACTCAAGGACCCTAGTGGAAATAAGTTTAAAAATGCATAGTGCTGCTGCCATGGAAGAAACATCTAACTTAAACTCGGGTGTTTCTCGTACATATAAATGCTACGTATACATTGAGTGTATTGAAAATGTATAATATCATAAATTATATCCGTGTTTTGTTTTCACTCCTTTAAAACCTTCTTGTAGATGTGTGTTTTTGTCTGAAAACAGTGACAGTGTTTTGAAAGATTCCAACTAAACTAAAGTGAACCCCTTAGGGGATGAGTCATGGCTGGTCCATGCCCCTGGTGCCCATGCTGCTGTCTGTCCCCCTGTGGGCCATCATCGTGTCCCAGATGTGCTCCAACTGGTCCTTCTACATCCTGCTCACCTCCCTGCCCGCCTACATGAGCAACGTCCTGCACTTTGACCTCAAATCGGTGAGGTTCGGATCCATTCCTTCATCTGTTTCCTGTTTAAAATGTAAAATTGTGAGCGTGTTTTTATTCTCTCAGTTGTGAGAAAAGGTTAGGGAACCATTTTGAACGACCTGCATTCCCGTATAAATGGCTCCTAAATGATGATACAGATATAGAACGGTTTCAGGTCGTTGATATGTTGGGATGAGCTGCTGGCTTCAGGTCAGGCCACAACATTTCAACAGGGTTAAGGTCAGGACAAAGATGTACATTTTCCTGTTTAATCCATTCTGTTGCTTTTGTGTTTGGGGTCATTTCCATGTTGCCACCCAACCGCTGTTAAGCTTCAGTTACCCTGATAGTATCCTGGAGAGTTTCCTGATATAATTGTTCCCTCAATGATTGCAATGTCTCTCTCTCTCTCTCTCTCTCTCTCTCTCTCTCTCTCTCTCCAGAACGCCCTCCTGTCAGCCGTGCCCTACCTGGGTTCCTTGCTGTTCTCGATGCTGTCAGGTGTAGCAGCAGACTATCTCATCGAGAGGCAGCTGCTCAGTGTCACCGCCGTACGCAAGCTCTTTACGCTGACAGGCAAGGAAACTCCTCTCATTTCCTCATGGTGATGTGTGTGTGTGTGTGTGTGTGTGTGTGTGTGTGTGTGTGTGTGTCTAAATGCTGTATGCAAGACTTTCACTCTCACAAGCAAAGGTTAGGGCGTTTCTCAAAAGTGACCCCAGCACGAATCAGAGCTTGCTGTACATTATCCGGTTACTTACCAAATACATTAATTTGCCACAAAATATTGATTTAAAATGATTTATTTTTTTACAAGATAAAGTAATTTACAAGCTTCCTCCAGCAGGACTGTCTGCAATAATCGAGCAGTAACTTCTTTTTGGCACAAAGCTCATCTTTATTAGAACAGAATGGACCGGAGTGATGACGGAGCGATGATTGATTAGATGTGAAACAGCAGTCAGAAAAGACAGATTTCATATTGCAGTCATTGCTCAATCAGAACTAAGTATTCACTACTATACTATTGATCCTGGGGGAAATTCTCTTTTTGCTTGCCCTCCTCAGTCAGTCAGCTAGAAAATAATCTCCCTGGAGCTGAAGGAAGTTTGAAATGGAGTACTGCTGCCCCCGTGTGGCGTGTAGAGACACAGCACTCTGTTTACTCCCTCTGGTCTTTCATGGTGTAAAATGTTTGGATAGTCAGGGAAGGTTTGACTATAATCATGTTATTTTATTCAATATCTTGTTTTCCCATCATGATGACGTTGTATTGATCGTTATAGTTGTCATTTACTCCAGCAAAGGCAGTAGTTTCAAAGCCTTCATCGGGTGCTAGAGGTTAAAATTGTTTCAACCAATCCTACAAAAATATACAAATACAAAAATACATTGTCAAAACATAACATGAAGTAAACCACCACAGCCAAGGGTGTAGTATTTCCTCTCTTTTGTAACATCGGCCTCTCTCTCTCCCTCTCAGGTCTGTTGCTGCCTGCAGCGTTCCTCGTGGCCGTGGGCTACGCCGGCTGCAGTCCCGTCCTGGCCGTCACCTTGCTCACCCTCTGCACAACCTTGGCAGGAACCAGCGCCTCCGGGGTCTTTATTAACCAGATAGACATCGCTCCTCGGTGGGTGTTTCTGTCACTTTATTAGATTCACATCCCTTAGACCCAGATGCATGAAAACTAATATTACCCCTCTGCTGTCATGTGGGTTGGCATCAGGCACAGGTGACAGGTTTGAGTCCACAGATTACATAGCACATACATGTGATGCATTGCACTTCATGTCTATATGCTGTTCTCCTCTACTGCCTGTGACAGTCTCTGAGATTATTCATTTTCTGTCACACACAGCATCATACAGTATAGTCTAACACACACATTTCTCCCCTCCAGGTATGCAGGTGTCCTCCTAGGAATCACCAACACTTTCGGGACCGTTCCTGGTGTCATAGCGCCTATTGTTACGGGCTACCTTACCGAAGATGTAAGTCCCTCAGAATGAATTAGTTATCTCAAATCAGCAGCATAGCATGTAGCAACACTTCATCAACACAGTATACGGTTAGACAGTAACAGGCATACACACATGCATACTATGGATTTACCAATACCAATGCTGATATGTTTGGACTGAAGCTTCCAATAGCCAATATTTTGTACTGATATTCAGAACTTTATATTAAATAGAATTCCCAAAATGATACGGAGTCAGTGTTTTCCCAGAGAGTTTTATTCTTGGAATTTAGACTAAAACGCACCATTAATTAATTATTAAGGTGGATTAGCAGCTCCTTAGAGGAAACATCCACTCTTGGACCCTCTAACACTGTTATATATCATCAATTTGTGGTTTTCAATACATTCCAGGAATTATTCTGTGACGAAGTGTTGGAATTTACTCTTTCCCTCAACCTCGTCATCTACTCTATATTTCACTACATTTCCCAGAAGGCCTGACCTTGTTGTGTTCAGCTGCAGGTTGTACATGTAGGTAGAGGGAGCGGTAGTGAAGTAAGGTGTTATTTCTGCCCTGTCTTCCGTCGCAGCACTCCGTGGCAGGCTGGAGGAAAGTGTTCTGGGTCGCCGCTGTGGTCAACGCCGGCGGTGCCCTCGTCTACACGGTGTTCGGCAGCGGAAAGATGCAGAGGTGGGCCATGACCGAGGAGGAGTGGGCAGAGACGGACAGAAAGAGAGACGGGTCCATCTCCACATAGAGGACAGACCGGCAACCGAGCGTAGCGTACCAAGCTTTACTGTACCTCCATTATAAGACAGATATGCAGGTGGATGTCTTACAATCACACTGGACGACGATAAAGAGAGGGAGAGGTTTATCTCCATACAGGTATACAGTATTACACACCACTTTACAAAGATAAAGAGTGAGAGGTTTATCTCCACACAAGATACAGAAAAGCGGGTTTGTTTTTTTATCAAAGAGTGAGGTAGAGAGCAGTGTTATTAACATTAGATTAACAGAGGAAGTCTGTCTTCAACTTTTGCATAGCGATAATGTCGTCAGGCCAGAAAAGCCTTCTTTTAAAATCATATGTTAGGTATATTTTATATTTTGAAAAGAGGATAGGGGAGTGGGTATTACTTTTTTTAATAAATATCACAAAAGCATGGTTTAAGATATAACATGACCTCTCTTTCTCTTTGTGGTTTCTGTCCTAAAATGAATAGGAATCGTATTTACTGTATGACATGTGAGACATACAGTGTATCACGTAGGAGCTTTCTCAATGTTTCTTTGACTGTGAAAAAGATACACAATGTTTTAGCAAGAAACAATGCACTTTTGTTACATGTGGATGGCTGTGGTTTGTTTTCCTACCACTTCCACAGACTGGCCAATAGGACCAACAGAAGCACCTTTCATGTACTGAATTATACTCAAAGCCAGTGGCGGTCTCAGACTGTCTGAGGGGCAGGGGCGAACCAAATAAAAAGGGCACAAGCTGCATGCGGGGCACCATGTTTTCTCTGCATCCAGGGGTGTAGGTTTCGTTTGAGCATTTTGAATTTTGAGCGTCAAACGCTTCATTTCCTGCATTCTGGTGAATTTTTCTGCACCAATTTGTGCCTTTCCTGCATCAATTCATAGGTAGGCATTACCAGGCAACATTACCTTAAGATTAGTTAGCAAACATTTTTAAAAGTAAACTGGCAAAAACATTCCCAAGTTTTTGAGAAAAAAAGTCTTATCAGATCTCCTCCCTTCTGATTGAGGGCACTTCATCACATTTCCTCACACGTAGGGACACCCATGATGGCAGTTCATCACAATGTTTCCATCGGAAGGGCACCAAATACTGCACTGCATCACATTTTGACCACTGGAAGGGCTCCTAGAGGGCACTTTCTCATGTTTTATCTACCATAGGGGCATCCAAATGATAATGGCATTTGTTGGGTGCTTTTATCCAAAGCAGCTTCCAGTGCCAAGGAACGACCAATAGTTACTTAAATTTGCTCCAATCAGTTGTCCGGCTGCTTCCTCGTCGAGATGCAGCCAGCATTGTTGAGTTCCTAGACACAAGGAATCATTGTCTTTATTGAACATGATGCTTTAAGAATTGGACTATTTTTTGTCGACGTGTACGTCAGAGTGCACTATAATTGTAAAGATAATTTACATCATAATATTAAACGGATGCAAAACATTTTTTACCTTCTATGTACTTTGAAACTGTATGATGTTGTGCAATGATGTTTGTATATTACTTTGTAATTTATTGTGAAAAGAAGCAAAGTTTGTATTTCTAACGGAGTGTAACTAAAATCTGTGGCAATTAAATGGACTCACAAGTCACATTTTCAATGTTTTCGCGCGGTTTGTGTTATATTGTGGTTTTACATGTTAACATATTATTATTATAGCATTATAATCCACTATAATCAGAGGGGGAAATGTAGATGGGCAATACTCCCAGCAACAACCAACAGAATGAGATGAGGTCAAAAAACTGTATTCAAATGTTTAAGATGTTTCTAAAGCAACTGAGGCAACCAGAAATGTAGCCTGATACTGTCAACTACAGATAAAGTGTGCTTTCTAATTATTAACAACCACAAAAACATTTGGAATTGTATTACTTCATTGGATTTAAACCAGCAGTGAAAGCCCCACCAGAGGGCAGAAAGGTGGACTAGTTTTTACACAGCTCCTCTCTGCTGTCAGTAGATGGCGCTCTGTATGGAAATATCGAGCAGATCTGACATGGGCTTTCAGAAATGTCAAGGGCAATAGAAAAACAAACAAATTCACTCAAAATAGAAAATGTGGACGCTGCATTGACACATTGATAGACTTAGAAACTCTTAGTCAAAGAGAATATTGAAGCAGTCAGTAAATAAAAGGTAAATAGAAACTATAAACTCTTGTTGTGGTGATCATAAGTTAATACAAACAAAAATCAATGTTTAACAATTGTATTTTCAGAAGAGAGATTGTTTAAGTTCACCTCTCTTAAAATGCCTTAACTGCACATAACTTAGTTAACAGTACTTGGTGTGATATGTATACGTCTTTATTTGAGTTAATTTTATTGTTACTGATTATTAATTATTTCATTTTTTTATTATTGATTATTCCCACGCACATTTAAAAAAATACTTTATTGACAACGCGTCACTTTTACAATACGAGAAAGTACAGGGATTATTAAATAGAAATTAAAATAATCACACACAAAAAGAAGAAAGAAAATAGTACAAATAAAAAACATAATACAGAAAATTAAGCAAGAAAAAATAAAATAATAAAACTTAAAATAGTGATTTCAAAAGTTTGGATGTTTTTAAAGATTTTTTGTTTTTAGATATTTTGCATTCAGCATCATAAAGTGTCTGAAGTTCAACATAAAAGAGAGTTTTGTTATTCCCACGCACATTAAAAAATACTTTATTGATAATGCATCACTTTTACAATACAACATTTTAACAAGAAAATGAAAGTACAGGGATTATTAAATAGAAATTAAAATAATCACACACGAAAAGAAGAAAGAAATAGTACAAATAAAAAACAATACAGAAAATTAAGCAAGAAAAAAAAAATAGAACTTAAAATAGTGATTTCAAAAGTTTGGATATTTTTAAAGTTTTTTGTTTTTAGATATTCTACATTGAGCATCATAAAGTGTCTGAAGTTCAACAGAAAAGAGTTTTGTTATTCCCACTCACATCGTTTTTTCCTCTTTGTAAATACGTTTCTGACCTCTGACCTCGAAGCAGAGGATCTCTGGTCTCTGATTGGCTAATCAAGGAGCTTGCATCAGATTTTGGCGGATGACGCGATGGATGACGCGGTGATTCACTTCCGGGGTCGAGTCCGCTCTGAATTATGTTCCCCACTGTGTTTCCACGATCTGTTCCCCCGTGTTTACTAATATATTAATATATGTAATGTTTTTTATATATTCTGGTTTAGATTGTGGCTTTTTGTTCAGCTCCATCTTAAACAAACCGTTTGATTGGCCAGTTAATGCGCTGTTTAACAGAAATACTTTTTAATGGAGGCTTTATTAGAACATTACGGTCAACTATTGAAAAAATAACCCAGTGTAAATCTAAATATAGATGAAGAAAAAATCACCTCTCAGATGTTATTGTACTCTGATGCAGAAATTAAAGGCTTTTTTTTCTTTTTTCTTTTTTTTTATGGAGTTTTTATGGAAATTATGTAATATTGCAATGTTGGGAGCAGAATTTCTGTATTTGTACTCACTGTCTGAACAAATGTACAGAAATAAGGGTTCATTTGCAGGTTTTTTTATTGACCAATTTCAGACATAATACACTCTTCATTTAGAATTGCTACAGAAAGTTGACATTCTCTCACATCAATCACAAAAAAACACATTAATAATTATTTGCAGGGTTGATTGCATAACAGTATATATCATGAATAATAATCACACAACAGCCATATTTTTTATGAATAGTCATTTATTATTAATTTAAAAAATTAGGGAATCTACTCCATTTTTACTCAATTGTTCAACTTTTAAATCCCACGTTTAGTCCCACAGTCCTCCAGTCCCCACTCAGTGTTCAAACTTAGTTTAGATGCACACACACATAATGCACCAGTCATAAACTTAATCCAGAACTGGGAGAGAGTTGTAGGTGTCCGTGAGTCAGTACCGACGTCTTTCAGAGATACTATGGGAACAGACGGAGGGGGCAGTGTGACGCAGATAGAGGCACCAGTAGTCAGTAGTCCAGGCAGAGTGAGGTTCATATACTAGAAATAGAAAGGTTAAGGGAAGTCTGTGTTGATATCTTTCTTTGATGGAATGAGCATAGATTATTCTGAACTACTGAAGGAAAGGTTGTTTATTTCTAAGCCTCTCTTTGTTTCGGTAAATGGATAAGTTGCCATATGCCTGATACACATAGATAGATAGATAGATAGATAGATAGATAGATAGATAGATAGATAGATAGATAGATAGATAGATAGATAGATAGATAGATAGATAGATAGATAGATAGATAGATAGATAGATAGATAGATAGATAGATAGATAGATAGATAGATAGATAGACATAGATAGATAGAGAGAGAGAGAGAGAGAGATAGATATAGATAGAGAGAGAGAGAAATAGATAAGATAGATAGATAGATAGATAGATAGATAGATAGATAGATAGATAGATAGATAGATAGATAGATAGATAGATAGATAGATAGATAGATAGATAGATAGATAGATAGATAGATAGATAGATAGATAGATAGATAGATAGATAGATAGATAGATAGATAGATAGATAGATAGATAGATAGATAGATAGATAGATAGATAGATAGATAGATAGAGAGAGAGAGAGAGAGACATAGATAGATAGAGAGAGAGA
>CABFOS010146442.1:0-20000 GCA_900660315.1 Diretmoides pauciradiatus
GAATACAGCAGAATAGAATAGAATATAGTAGAATAGAATGGAATAGAATAGATAGAATGGAATGGAATATAATAGAATAGAATGGAATACAGTAGAATAGAAAATAATGGAATGGAATACAGTAGAATAGAATAGAATAGAATAGAATAGAATAGAATAGAGTAGAATAAAATAGAATCGAATGAATACAATAAAATAGAATAGAATGGATTAGAATGGGATGGGATGGAATAGAATGGAATAGAATGGAATAGAATAGAATGTGATTTGGGGCTAGGTGAATTGGGGAGTCCAAATTGCCCATAGGTGTGAGTGTGAGTGTGAATGGTGTGAATTGTCTGTCTCTGTGTTAGCCCTGGATTGACTGGCGTCCAGTCCAGGGTGTACCCTGCCTTCGCTCTATGACAGCTGGGATAGGCTCCAGCACCCCCCGCGACCCTCTGTGGAGGATTAAGCGGTAGATAATGGATGGATGGATGGAAAGATCTGTGTATTGGAGCAATATTCATTTTACAGGAAGCTTTTCAGGGTGTTTCTGTATTATACAAAAGCCTCTTTAGTAATGACAGCCCATCAACTCCCTCCTGAAAGAAGATGAGAGCTGCTGTTGTTTGCGAACTATGGTTGCGTGTTTTTATTTTTTCATGTTTTCATGCAGATGGGACCCACAATGTGTAATCCACCTCACCACCATGTTCAGGTAAGATCTTTGACTATCAGGCCGTCACATTTTCAGACACTATTCAGTTTCCCTCAGAATACTGAGTTCTATCACCATAGTCTTGTCATTTACCTTCCTTTTTTGAAAGTTGCTTTCATATGGTTATTACCCCAATTATTTGTTTTCTGGGCCAAGAATTTGTCATCAGTTTTTACAGAAATCACATCTTCCATAAATGAAGTGTATCCTCTGTCTGCCTCTTTCTAGGGATGTGCCCTTATCACCAGAGGAACTGCAGTTCCTGGTGGAGAAGGTGCTGAGGATGTTCTTCAAACTGGAACTGCAGGAGATCCCGCCACTGGTCTACCAGTTGCTGCTTTTATCTACAAAGGTGTGTGTGTGTATGTGTGCACCTGCTATGCTGTTACTGTTAAACATGTAATCTGCAATGTGGAACTGTAATTTGTTCTGTGAAGTAACAACATAATGCGGTGTGTCTGCTAGGGTTGTAAGAAACAAGTCCTGGATGGAATCATCAGTTATTTCAAAGACAAAGACCTTCGCCAGGAAGAAGAACAGAAAGATGGAGAGTAGGTGACATAAATTGCAAGAGTGCTGGGTGTTTTGCAGAGGTGGTGCGACTTACTCGGTACACATCAAATAATTTGTACTTTTCACTGTTTGTCCCGCAGGAGCATGGATCTAGAGGTTCAGTCCATTCCGCAGGACCAGTTAAGGCATGTGGAGGGCACTGCCATCCTGCACATAGTCTTTGCTATTCGACTCGACCACGAACTTGGGAGAGAGTTCCTTAAAAGCTTTAAGGTTACTGACGATTTATCTCCATTATCGAAATCCAGTTATGTAATTCCACTGAAATGTGTGGGTAATGTACAGCATAGTAAAATTTTTAATTTCTGCAGACCTCTTATGGGGACCTGTGTCCTTTCAGCATTGCCATGTTGCTCTCAGTGGCACGTATCCAGCGCTATGAAGTGCAGGTGAGAACTCATTCAACACACAGTTCTAGTCTTTTGAGTCGTATTTCACCATATGTCTCTCCCCTCCGCCCTCATCATCTCTCCCCTCTCCCTGGTTTGGCAGGTGTTTGACCTCTTGAAGGGAGCGATCATTAAGAGCTTCAAGGATGAGCAACTCCAGCAGGGGTCAAAGTTCCTGCAGGACCTCCTGCCTCAGTACTGTAGTGTGGCTCAGATGATCCTGGACACAGTCAAGAACAGGTCAGGCGTTGAAACAGTTAATGGTCTATTTCAAACATCCAACACAATTTGTAGGTGATCTTACGCACAGGTCTGTTTATTATCTCACCAATGTGCTGTAGCAGCTTGTTAATGAATGATGCATTTCTACCCATGCAGTGTGTTTGGTTGGGATCATGTGACCCAAGGGCTGATCCAGTTGGGTTTCTTCTTCATGGACACGTTTGGACCCAAACCTGGACCATTTGGCAAGACCTCAGAAGGGTCTTCTACTATAGCAAAGACCCCCTCTCAGCAGGCCTGTAGGCTGGGTGGTCAGGTCCTCTTGGAGGGCTTCAAGGTGCAACAACCTAGTTTTTATTTTGTAGTATAATCAAGGCTAATAATATAATATAGCTTTGATGCTATATTACATATACATATCCTATTATATATTACATATCCTATTCTCTCAATAGAGGTTGTGGTAACCAGTTGCTGTTTCTTAAACACAGATGCATGAGGCTATCAGAGGAGAGATACTGGAGCAAGTCCTGAATCGACTAGTCGCAAAGACAGCGTCACCTGTCAATCATTTTATAGGTAATATAACCTTGATACGTCCATCCCAGCTTTCAGGTGTGGCACAGCAATTTGGAAAGCAGACAATGAATGTGTTTTCACTTTGACTAGATGCTTTCTTTGTTTTTCCCGCTGCATAAGTAGACCTTTTTTCCGACATTGTGGTCTCTGCTCCCATGATCCTCCTGGAGTCATCCACTAAAGTGACAGAGACATTTGACCATCTGTCATACCTGCCTTTGGCCACTGTGCAGGGCCTGCTAAAAGCTGTCCAGGTATGTAACACAGACACACACATTGTAGAAGCTTCCCTCTTTTTAATTGTTTAATCTTTCTTCTGTGTTTGATCTCCAGCCCCTGCTGAAGGTCAGTATGTCCTTGAAAGATTCTTTGATTCTAGTTCTCCGCAAGGCCATGTTTTCCAGGTATGGATAATTTTCTACATTTCTCCTAATCTAATGAGTAGTAATGCACAGTACAGTACAGTTTATGAGTCATGCTTTGGTTAATAATGATCCATCAGGAAAAGGCAATTTAACATCCCAAAGAATGACCAATTCTGACACCCATCTACCCCCCTACATGTCTTTCTACTAGCCAACTGGACGGAAGGAAGTCTGCGGTGACTGGCTTCCTATTACTACTAAAAAACTTCAAAGTGTTGGGCAGTTTGGCCTCTAGCCAAGCTAGCCAGGGCATCTCTTCCAGCCAGGTACAGGTGAAACGTGTGTCTACGTAGTCTATGAGGTTGCTTTGCATCTGTCAAAGAAACGATCCTTCTGAACTCCTGAATAGGTCCAAGTGGATGTTCACTCCCGTTACAACTCGGCTGCCAATGAGGCCTTCTGTCTGGAGATTCTCAGCAGCCTGCGTCGCTGCCTGGGCCAGCAGGCTGATATACGCTTTATGCTCTACGAGGTCAGCACCATTTCTTTACATGTGTGACTACAAACACATGATTATTGCATGTCTTTCATAGGACTGCCTAAAATGATCTTTTGCTAGATTACTAATTACTAACCACAATCAATAATTCGAGGACATTTTACTGATTATTTTCAACTACCGAAGACTTTCTGAATTCTTAAATGTTTCAGTATTTCCTGTATAATATTAATTTGGGTAGCTGTCATATTTTGTATTATTTGGAGTGTAAATGTGAGCACGCAAATCCTTCTGTATTTTAGGGTTTCCATGATGTTCTTCGTCGCAACTCCCAACTTGCAAGCTCCATCATGCAGACTCTTCTCTCACAGGTACATGTGTGTACTTTATATATACTGACCTACTGGCCATGTTATCTACATGCATGGAGAGCTGTCGGTCATGTCTATGTCCTTTTTTGTATCCGCTAAAGCACTAAACTCCTGGTCTATTATGAGCAAATGAAGGAGTAATTGCTATCTTAATAAATAATCTTACTAACTAAATTAAAGATGCAAGGGCAATCTAAGATAATCTCTTCCAAACAGCACAATCCCAGGCTCTTGTTTAGAACTGTTGATCTCATTTTGAACCCTGCCCCCCCTGGTGTCTGTTTCCTCAAATGCTGACTAACAAATCTAACCTTTTTTAGATAAGATTGTGGAAATCAGGTCTAAGATTTCAGGCCCCATTTTGTTTACTGACATCCTGTCCTCATCTAGCTGCTTGACCTAAGTGATCGATACTTTAGACCATGGTATCCTTATAGAGTGATTGAGGCAGTGGGTTGGTATTTCAGGAACCGCTCTAGTGTTTGAAATGCTGCAAGACTTTTCACTAAAACTAGGAGACAGGATCATATCTTCATGCTTTGGCATCTCTTTATTGAGAGGCCTGGCCCCTAGTTATCATTCTAAACTTTTGGCATTGTTCTTGTTCTCCTATTTAGCCTATTGATCTTCGTCATTATTGATTTAGATTTTTCTTAGTTAAGTACTTTGTTTTGAAAAGTGCTTTATAAATAAAGATTATTATTATTCCCTAGCTGATGCGGTACTACGAGCCTGAGCAAGACCTCCTGCCCCCAGTAAAGTTGGAGCCATGCATCACTGCTCATGGAGACCAAGTCTTTCTTCAGGAGCCCCTGGTATATTACTCTATGTTACAGTTTGTGTGTTTGTGCGCTCACGTTTATCTGTTTCTGGTTCTGCAAATGTGTTTATGTCTACTGTAAGTAGCGTCTTTCTTCTCAGGCCCACCTGGTGAGCTGTACTATCCATTGCCTGCTGTGGCTTCAGAGCATACGTCTGTCAGCCCACCCCAATGCTAGTGAGAGTGACGACGATGAGCAGGATGAAGAGGAGGGATACCAGTCAGAACTAAAAACTATCCTAGAGAGCATAACAAGACGCATGATCAAGAGTGAACTAGAGGACTTTGAACTGGTATGCTCTCTGGATAGCTGCATAGAATGTTTAAAACACACTGAACCACGTTGTATGGCTTTTAAAGGTTTGCCTTAAAAACAGGGTTAGTAAGTTTGAAAAATAACATAGAGTTCGGAAAGATAAGCCCTCCCCTCCCTTCAGCCCTCCCTCCAAAGCCCCTCTCCCGAAACATGAACGCGCACTACTACTAGGTAGGTAGGCCAGACAGACAGGTACTTCGTCCAATCATTTCATGGTACGTAGACAGGCAGGTAGTTTGTCCAATCATTGCTTTCGGACCGAATGCAATGATTGGACGTAGTGTTTCCGGTCTTGCGCCCGCTAGAGACATCGGATTTTTTTCATTTTAGTGTCAGATATCTTGTATTATTGTCCAGATGTCCAGAAATATTCAACAAATATAACAAAAAGTGTCTCTGAACAAGATTACCTACCCTGCCTTTAACTTGTCAATATGCTGCTAACAGCAATATCTGCTTGTCCATTCATGAACAGCCTCAGTAACAGTTTGTGCATGTGAAGTAGTAACCTGCACAAGGCTGTAAATAGGAGAAACCTTTTCTTTTTCTTTAAATGAGTGATTTCTGGTGGGTTGGGGAAATATGGAATTCCTTAGAGATGAAGTAATTCATTATAGCTAACAGGAATAACAGACTGTCCATACAAATGCATTGGGTAATACTTTCTGGTAGCTGTATCAACTGTGGTCAAATGCCAGTGTTTCTCACTTACTCTTTCTCACTTACGTCTCACTTCTCACTTGCTTGTCCTGCCCCTACCAATTACTAATGTTGTTCGGCAGCATAGTCCTAACTCATCTCTGTGTGCCAACTAGGACAAATCAGCCGAGTTCTCCATGGGATCCAGTGTCGGGGTAAAGAATAATATCTATGCTGTGCTGGTGATGGGATTGTATGAGGTGCTTATTGAGTACAACTTCATCAAAGCCAACTACAGGTAACTACCACCCATCTGTGAACGATATCGCTATTGTGAAACGTAAATCTTCATACAACGGTGTATTTCATCTTTTGACAATCACAGTAAGTGCACAAATACATGTATTTGCAGTAAAAGCTGTTTTGAAGAGCTCATAGAACTGTTCAACCGCTACCACAAGCTGTCTGAGATCCTGAAGGAGAAATCCGGAAAGGGTCGAGGTCTCTCACACAAAACCCCTCGCAGTCTGCTCTCCATGGGCTTCGTATCGACACTCCTCACCGCGCTCTTCAGGTAAATTCTATCGACGGATGTGTTCAAATAGGTTACACTTAATATTTCGATCTGGTTTCGAAGATCTCTTCATGTCCGCACTTGGTCTGAAGATGGCTGTTATACACATTGTATTTAGTGAAATCTGTGTATGCGTTACTTTCCCCCACTCTCCCTCTTACCATTGCCTGTGTGTGCTGGATTGTATCTAGACTACACACAATTCCAGCCACTATGACAACTTGACCACTTTCACCTCTGGTTTAGAGGGTCTGATAGCCGCGTGAGCAAAAGTCACTTAATGCAATCCTGGCACGATCAGATGATTCGAGTCATAGCAGCATTATTATTAACATTATTTTTGGTATGCACATAAACTTGTTTTTTGCAGAGAGAGTACTCAGAGCAGAGAAGAGGCTCTCTCAGTGCTGCGCTCAAGCGGAGAGTTCCTGCGCTATTCGGTTAGTGTGGCGCTGCAGAAGATCCAACAGCTGGAAGACACTGGACACACAGACGGCCCGGACGGACAGAGCACAGACAAGACTTTCCGCTTCCTCTGTGACATGACAAGGTCGGAATCACAGAACTGGACTGTCTATCACATTATGAAGTCATTCATCTTGTTCCAAAAAACGCAGCAGTTGGATAGATACTGGGAATGTTATTGTTCTTTGTGACATCCCTTGGTCAGATTCCATATGGCATCATAGACAGTTTCACTTGGACATTCCATGACCTAATCTAGTTTCCTTCACATTGTAACAATCAAATTTTGTTACTGACATTGTTATTGCATAATTAGAATCTAAGCATATATCCTTTGTGTGACCTCAAAAGAGAAATCAAACTTCATTGTCCAATGTATCTATTACGATAGGCTACTACTAGTAAACAAGGCATTTAACTAAAAGGAATGAAACCGCAAAGTAATGCATTTTACCTATGACTGATCCGTCTCGGTCCTCTGGTTCTCCCAGTGTGCTGATGTGGCGTTACACCAACATCCCCAGCGTGGTGGAGGAGGCAGGGCGGAAAGAGAAGCGCTCCAGCCTGTCTCTGCTGTGTCTGGAGGGCCTGCTCAGGATCTTCACAACCTGCGTGCAGCGCTACCCAGACAGGATCGCCCAGCTTCTCTCTGCCATGGGTTAGACACGTGCGCGCACACACACACACATATGTAAAGCTCTCAAACACCTAAACTGTGCCGGTTTATGTTGTGTGTCAATTTGCATTCATAAAGTTCTAGATTTTGGTCTGTAAAGGCAATGCATTTATGAGGGCTTACATTGAACCTGAATACTAAGGTGCTAAATCTACTACATTTTGTTGTTTCTTCTTCTTCCAGACATCTCAGAGGACGATACTGAGCCAGACGGTGGCAATGTCACTGAGATTACCTTCTTTTATATCCGACAGTTTCAGGTGTGTCCATATGAAATTCATTTGTGTTTTTCTATCCCCCCCCCCTCTATCTCTTTCTCACTCCAAGGTATGGGAATACCTACCATTTATTTTCAGATGGCAAAGTGTCTGTCATGCTAATCCAGTGCCTTTATGTCATGTAATATGCCAGACAAGGAAACAGACTTGGTTGGCCTTTTCACACAGTGTTGTCTAATAGCGAAGAATGGATATTTATTCCTATACCCTATTTGAACATAAACATGAAAACACAATTTATTTGCTTGAAGCTCTGCTCAATCTTTTCTCTCTATCATGCATGTCTGCACCTTGTCCACAGAGGACATTGTTCACACAGCTGAGTGGAGGAGAGGAGGAATTTAACAGCAAAGAGGCTCAGTTGTTAGTCAGCATCCTGAGCGTGTTATCCCGCCAGCTAAAGCCCTCCTCCCAACAGGTTGGTGTTCTTCTGAACTGTACTTTACATGACAAAGTAGGTGGTAGGTGTCATATTAACATGTGTCTCCATCTAATCAACAGTTTGGTCAGATGATTACCTGGACTGTGAAAATCTGCAAGGAGACCAGTTTTGGTGAGTCACATTTTGACCCATACAGTTGAATTGATCTTGATTGCAAATAGGGATGTGTGTTTTGAGGTTTCTTTCTTGTCTTTCTTGCTCTGTCAGAGGATTCTGCTTTCTCCAAGGGCCTGCTCTCCCTTCTCTTACAACTACATGTCCTCTACAAGAGTCCTGTGAGCCTGTTGCTGGAGCTTTGCCAAGACATCCACAGCCAGCTGGGAGACATTGATCAGGTATACACACTAGTTACTGACTGTACAAGAGCAAAGAACTAAAAAAAACACACCAATATAACGATAACAAATACATTTACATAATAATATCGCAGCAGTTGTGCCTCCTTCTCCCGTTACTCTCCCATCCTCACCTGCACCAGGTTAACGTTAACGTCCCATCTCTAATTAGTGGAGCAAATGTTGGTTACGTTAATGTTTCATTTATTACAAACAAATTTAAAATGTATGGAAATACGTGGGCGGCCACTAATCTTCCTGGGCACCCAAGTAAAATCTATGTGGGGAAAACACTGTGCCATCAATAGATAATATACTAGCGAATTGGAACGAGGACATGGTGACATGGAATTTTGGGTTCTACAATTGATAACATCTGAATTCCAGTTATTTAACTGATGAAAGCTAAATGCCATCAACATAATCTTCAAAGTAATTGGAGAATCCGGCAATATTGCAACATTTAATTTCATGTAGAACATGAGCGTTCGTAGAAAATGGTAAAGATATTGATTATAACATGCAAAAAGTGCTATATTTTACAATTTTGTTTCTCAAATCATCAAGAATAATAATTATCACAATATCAGAGTTATCAGGACTATCATTTTGGCTGTAATAGTGCAGCCCTAATAGCAAGTCATTCTCACTAACTACATCCCCCTACAATTACTTAAAATGTCAGTATTAACATGCCACCCTATATCTATGGAGTGTAATTTCTCCATTGCCCTCTTTTTGTATGGACAGGATGTGCAGGTGGAGAAACCATCTCACTTTGCCATTATCAACATGAAGACCGCTACAACAATAACAGTGAGTGTTGCTTTGAAAAAATCTTTTGAATTGCCGAGCAATATCAAAACAGTCTGTGGCTATGACATGGATATCCTGAAACCTGCCTGCTCTGTATATTGATCATCCACGTCACCTTTTAATCTTGCTCCAGCTGCTGGTCCTGTGTCAGGTTGACAGGGTGCTAGATGAGGTGGACTGGCTGATTGCCAAAAAGAAAAGCCAGCCGGCCTTTGATAAATCAAGCAATGGTAAGGAGCCATTTACACTGATGATATAAGTTGGATTAATGGAATGCTGGAGGAGTGGAGACAAGGAAGGGATGCATCTGTCTGTTGCACTAGAGTAGTTAGGGGTGTTCTCTGTATGTGCATGCATCACGTATCATTCTTGTGTGTGGATGTGTAGGCGAGGCCACCCAGACAGCAGGCCAGCAGGACCCAGTAGAGAAGGCGGTCACACTGCAGCTTGGGACCCTTCTGACAGCACTGAACGAGCTGGTCCAGACAGCGCTCCTGCCCGGGTCCTGCACTGACACACTGCTGAGAGGACTGAGCCGCACTTACACCATCCTTACCACCCTGGTCAAATACGTGCGTATTCGTATACTCTTTGCAGTCTCAAAATAAGTGGATAATTGATATAACGTCCTCGGTGTGAGTTATTTCCCCCCTATGTGCCGTTTCAGTACATCCAGCTGTGTTCCAGCCAGCAAGGTGTGCTCCCAGCACGCTTTGAGAAGCTGGTGAGTCGGAAGCGATGTTTCTTGGTAAATCTCTCATTATGTTTGGCGTCGTCATCATGCTCACCTGAGTGTTTGCTGTGCCGTCTTTCCAGGTCAAACTGTCTGGCTCCCACCTAACGCAGCAGTGCTACTCTTTCATCACATACGCACAGGTACCACACAGTTTAATTCTCAAACTTTTAAAGGGAATATACAAAAATTGCATTGTAACTTAAGTCATCATGGGTCAAAATGAGAACTGTGGCTCCAGGCCTTGGATCTGAGCTCAAGGATTTTTTTTTAAGGGACCAGTATGAATTGTATCTCCTACACATGTCTAGAAAAGTATGGGATGGGGGGCGGGGTTGCTATATTCCAGCTCTTTTGGGGAATTTAAAGGTAATATCTTTTGGAGCAGAGATCTACTCTAATCTGTCAGAGCCAAAGGTTTTTAGAGGAATAAACAACATGAAGACATCTACTTATGACTATATTGGTTGGTGCACTTGATTGGTGTGGCCGTCTTCATCAAGAGCTGTTAGCTATGGACTTCTCAAAAAACATTTAAATTCTCAACAGGGTGCCCGTGGTGTTAGTGTCTGAAAGAATGTCTTTTCTCCCGCAGAGTGGAGAATTTAGTGGCGGAGGTGCAGATGACAAGAAGAAGAAAAAGAAAAGAGATGAAGCAAACATTGCAGCCTCTGTAAGGACATTTACCTCCTATCATTTCGTGTGTATATAGTTGATGTGAAAGAATTGATTACAATGAAATAGTTACATTTTCATTTGTTTTATGATGGGGAAAAGTAAACCAATACAATATGCAACTAAAAATATATATTTAGTCTTTAAACAAAATCAGACATGAGTTAAGTCATTTCAGACTTACATTTTGAGTGCTTGTCTTTTACGGAAGGCCAAACTTCTGCGTGAGATGAAGGCCATTCCTAACTTGATCTTCAGCATTGAACAATATGAGCAATACCTCATCACCCTCTCTAAGAAGTCAAAGGTATGTTTGAGCTGGATTGCTTCAGGTAGTCAACAAAACATTGTCTTATACAACAGAACACAGTGCAAAATAAAATAGGTTCCTTGAATACTGTGAGTACAGTGTCCATTACGTCACTGATATTTCAGCAGAGAACATCTGTGTGTATGTTGTCCAGGTGAATCTGATGCAGTACATGAAGCTCAGCACCTCAAGAGATTTCCGCATCAATGCTGCTACTCTAGAGGCAGCGCTACAGGAGCAGGATGACAGTCAGCAGGTAGGTGCCATCTTGTAACTGGTAGTTCCAAACCACAGACTGTCTTATCTTATACATCCATGGGACCTCCCCCTTTAGTCGTTGGTTGTTTACATATGAACATAATGCATTTCAAAATATGTTTAGATTGTAATCACGTGGTTTTCCTTGTTGGTGAATGTAACAAACTTTGAAAATACAGAATTTTTGAGGATTTGTGTGTTTTGTTCTGAAGATTTCATTCCTCTGATCTCTACTTGTTTGGCTGACTGAGATCTCAGTGTTGTTTCTCTTTCCATTGCTTTCAGACCACAGTCTCACAGGAAGCGGAGGAGACCCAGGAGCCCAAGAAGAAGAGGAGAAAACAGTGAGCTGGATGGGAAGTCCTCCAAGTCCCTTGCTGACCTTGAACTTGACCAGTTGCTGAATGGCCTCCTGGTGTGCGTCTAATGCTGCTCTGACTTATAGCAGCTTGTTCTTGTTAATGCTATCTTCCTTTCGCGAGAGAGCCTTTAGTGATGTCAAGGATCTGGTATATGTCCAAGGCCTCACCTGTGGAACATTTGGATATATTGTTTAACATGATAATACACTATAATATGCCAAGAAATCCTGTTTCTGTTCTACAATTTGTTCATGGATACACTTTATATATAGATATAGAGAGATAGATAGATATGTTTATATTGTACTGTATATGTATTTCTAACATTTGTAAATGTCAACTGTCTTTCAGATCAGACTCATTCGTTCATCTTCATCTTTTGACTCATTCTGAATTTGAATTTATATTCTGCACTATGTGAGATATGTTGTTTTTCCCTGATGTTGTAATTGCACACTATGTTTACGGCTATAATTCAAACTATCACCACTTGGTGGTTCATCTATTAAATAAAGCAAAGCCCAGTGGTAAGGAGCATTTCTGATTTCAAGTTCAGCAAACCTGTAAATCCATAGTGGTTGAGATGGCACCTCCCTGATACATGAATCCCTGGCTACACTATGAGAGGTGGTGTACAGGACTCACCTTGCCGGAGGTTGTATCTGCGCTCCAGGCCTGTGGTGTTAGAAGGTGTCACACAATCCATGGTGACCTCCTTCCTCAGACACTGGTCAATGTCAACCGCACTGAAAAACGCTACTGACTGGGGAAGGTCCTGCATGCCTAACGCATGGGCAAACATACATCTGCAAGAGACGGGGCCATAAAGTTACAAATGCTGTGCATGTCATCAACCACTCCATAGTGAAAATTGTGTCAGGGTGGAATAAATGACTAGCTGCCTACAGACCGTGTTAGCAGGTTGGTGATCTGAAGGGCCAGTGCTGCCCGGTAGCGGTCTTCACTGCAGACCAGGTAGCGCACTTCATCATGAATGCTGATGCAGAAGCGTCCATCGATATCATACTCCTCAAAGAGCCACCTCATGGCCACAAGCATGAGATGGAGGTAATCCACCGCTGAACTCTGGACCACCCAGTTCACTCTGCTGGTGATAAACTGACATGCAAAACATGGCAACTTGAATTGTTCATCTGGAGTTAAACAGGTAAATGTGATGTGAAATGTGAAAGGGAGATTCTGTGGTTCAGGGCCTCGATCTCGCCCTGTTGGGGCTGTTCAGTAATCTGTGCTTCCCAAGGCACTACACAGTAGTATATCTCCACTGTGCAAGGTTCTTAAAATATCCTATTGTACACAAATGTGGTTTGCTTCCATAAAAAGGCAATATTTGCATCTCAACGTTTAAATTGTAGCTCACTTAATTTGAACTTTAGTTTGACTTTGGTTCTTAGGCTTGTTTGCTTTGGCAAATAACATGCAATGCATCTAAAATTGATGTCACTTATTTCCATTTCGGTCCTGGAATTCAAAACAGTAGCCTGTAGGTGGCACTATATACTATATAGCATTTTTGTGCAATTATGCATATCAGAACTGTGAGTCCTCATCTTAGAATTTAAATATATTGCCTATATGGTGTTAAGTCCCATTAAATTCAGTGTGATGCGAGAAGCCAATCCCATGTTGGGAATCTAACTTGCTTGTTGCCAAGTTGAAGTGCATGTTACCTGAAGCTGACGATGATGATGGTACCTTTTGTTTATATTGTTTAAATGGAGACAGCATGTTGCATTGCAGGAAACAAGGCCCTGTTTGTAGTAGACTGTTACATCATGCTGGTCGAATATCAGAGTTTTGTATTTTGAGAGCCTCTTATATAAAATGTGTTTGTGTTCCAGAGTGTGGTCAACACTGCCTCACCTCATCATTGACTGCCTTCGGTTCCAGGGCTCTGCTAATCCTGCAACCCAGAACAGGAGTGGCAGGCTGGGCTGAATGAGCGATGCTTTCCAGCTTGTTGAACATCTCTGACTCTGTACCTCCAGCCCACAGACGTTGGCCGACCACGTCCCACTTCCTTCGCTTAGAACTGCAGCAAAAAGAATGCAGGTATAAAGAAAAAGAGGAACAAAGCAATCAAAAGGGAGAGGGTGTGGAAGAGTATGTCTATGCCCCTGAAAGGCACAGACAGAAATACAAAACATGGGACAAACTATGACAAGCCACTGATAAGGTTGTGGGATGGGATCTGGAAGTGTTACTGTGGTGTTCATGGTACAGTAGGTTAAGCTTGTTTTCTCACATCTGTGAGGCCAGTCTGTTGATCCTGCGCAACTCCTGCAGGGAGATGCTTCCATCTTCCCCCCTCTCCACCTCCACATGCAGCTCATTGACCAGCCACTTGCCTTCCTCTGACAGATGGTATCTGACAAAACAACACAAACACAGACCATTAAGGTCAACTTTGCTGTCACCCTCCAGCAAACAGTTAAACCTGCATTACCCAGTGTAAAACTGTCATACTATTAAATCCTCACACAACTATTCAGTTCTATGACCTTACCTGCGTATGCCCTTAGTTAGAGCATACATCTGCCTGGCCTTATCAGCAGCCTCTGGCTGAGTAAGGCGGTGGTTGAACTGCATCAGTAGCCTCTCAGCAAAGGGCTGCCCTGCACCATAGATGCGTCCATAGTTGAACACCTTGGCATGCTCTCGGCTGATGCCCACTGTGTCCGCGGTGCGGCTGTGTAGGTCAGTGCCCTGGCTCTTCTTTCCCTGCAGGGTCATCCAGCCAAATGCTGTGCAACCTGAACCCAGTGGAGACAAACATTGGTTAAAGTTACTATTAGATGCTGTGACTTCAGACCAAGTCCAAATGACAAGAAGATTTATCACCCTTAACTACCCCACTACTGATAATATACAGTGCTTTCATTGCAGTAAATGCCTAAGCAAGATTTGGAAGAAACACATCTCACCATGCATGCCACCAAAGTGAGCCTCTCCAAGCACTGCAGCAATCCACAGTTCCTGAGAGTCTACATCTGCCCCTACAAGGTGGTACCCGGGGGGCACCTGTACCATGGCCTTCAGCTCACTGCCCACCCGGTCCCGCTGTAGACACAATACAGTTAATACAAAAAAAATCCTACATTGTCTGCTGCAACCTGGCCATGGATATAGGAAATCTCCTTGAATCAACTCAGTATTCTCAATTTCACTTCCCATTATGTCAAGACGCAAATGTTTGCTTAATGTTTGTTGTCTCTGCCTCTTACCCGTGCATTACTGGCAGTCAGCCACGTTGGCTCCACCGCCCTACGTGTCACCGTTCCAGCAGTGATGACCTGAGGCACTATGGCACCGTACTGCCCCTCTTCATCATACTCTTTATGCCTTTGAGGGACAGGGAGGTTGTCATTTGATTTAACACTGTAACACTGGTCAAAAAATACAGGATAGCTCCTTCTGTGTACTCAGTGATTTGAGGAGTGGATGATGTTCCAGACAAACCTTCTGACAGTACGAGGCAGCTCTCCTTTTCGCAGCCACACCACCTTCTGAGAGCTGACGAAGGACACAGTAAGAATTAATGTCATCTGGTCATCATCTGGCTGTAGCAGCACCACAGCTGTGATCGTGATTCAAAGAGATTAATAGTAACTGTTTTATGGTGAAAAATGACAGGTACTTGATGCGTTTATGGGCATTCCTCCAGAAAGAGATCATTTTGTTGATCTCCAGAGCACGTGTGGCTTTGGTTCCACCTCTCCCTGCCCGCAGAGTACCATCCTCCATCTTGGACAGGAAGTCCTTTGAGAAAGGACTGCCAACATTGTTGTTATTACCATCCTGGAACACAAACGTTCTGTTAGAGGTTAGTTTGTCTTCATGTAACCAAAGCGCGGCAGCATTTAGTTATTCATCGTTGGTAAATAGTGAGACAAATTCACCTTATGGGGTAGTTTGAAAAACCAGCACCCTGGGATATCAACGTCATTGTGAGGGCCGTTTCCGTGGTGATAGAGGCACTGACTTTCATCTGGGACATAATGGGGATCTTTGGATTGTTTCTGATAGAGAATACAAAACAAAAACAAATCAAAGTCATTCACCTCACATACACTTGCAATTGAACAAAACAGAACAAAAAGCAATCAAGTGCAACAATGGACAATATAAGACAAAACAGTGCATTGAAATATAGTATAATAGTATAATAGTTGTGCAAAGTGATTGATGCATAGAATTCAAGTATTAGGTATAAAGTCATACAGAACCTATAAGCAATAAGACCATTTCCCTCACCCCCTTTTTCTTGATTTTCATCACTCTGGCTCCGTCTTCCTCTTCCACGCTCTCCCGGCGGCTCAACTCTTCCACCTTAGAATGGAAGTTAGGAAACACATCAGGATTAGATATCATTCCTGACCCCACCATCACTTCAGTATTAACATCTTAATGTATAACCGTGGGCCTGATGAAGGAGGTACCTAACTGAGAAGTTTAATGGTGCAATCAATTAATCAAGCAAATCGCTGTGGTGCCAGTGATCAGACAGTGGGACTTGCACAGAGCATGTGAGCTCCAGGTCATTCATTAATCCCATAATAAAACCAGAGTGCTATAAAAAGAGCGTTCCACTAAACAGAGCAGATAACGACCACTGTGCTGCCCTTACTCCTCAGCTAGTGTCCTTTTAATCACAAACAATTTAAGAGACGACACTACAAAGTGTCTGATGTGACCATGAACCAACACAATTTTGCCACTTGTCTACACAAGTCAATGAAAGCTGGATTTAGAGGTTTGGTGAACCGCAGTTGCCTGCATCGTGGCATAATTATTCCACCACAAGGGGGCTCGCGAGAAAAGAATATAATTATAACTACAATATCTGAGGTATGTCATTATTAGCCCATGTACCTTCTGCCACACCGTGCTGTCTGTCAACATGAGGTCAACTGAGGGGCCGCAGTCCAGAGACTCAGGCCGCTCTTTGCTGTTCTGCTCACAATACTCTCTGTACACATTCTCAATAGCTCTGTGGGACACATCAGCATTTTAATGAGTACATACAAAAGATACAATCTATGTGAGACTACGTTATTAAACTAATAAACTAAACTAATAAATGTCGAGCCAACTATGATTAGCCTGCTAAGCTTATGACTACATGCTCCCCTGTATGACCTGTGTTTTTAGTACCTGTGTGGGCACACAGGCCCTGGGTTTTCCTCCTGGGAGTCCAGGTTATCCCTCCGTCCTGGTACCAGGTAGCCCCAGCCATGCTTCTCTGAGTAATGCAGGGGGAAGCCATCCCACGTCAGGCCCATCAGGTTAGGAGTCACTCTCATCTGGAGACTGATAAGGCTGGCTCCAGGTGACCAGCTGTCCTTCTCAGACATCTTCTCACATAGCTTACGATACCAGCTGATCATAGTGTGGTAAGAAAATGAAAAAAGAAATGATTGAAACAGAAATAGAAAGAGAAGGGACAACTCAGGAGGAAAAATGGAAGTTTTAATGAAAATGTAAAGGACACTGGTAGGCCCTGTATGCTTGGGGGAGATCTTACCCCGGATGCCCAGGTAAGTGTTGCCGTCTCTTGGGCAGTCGGTTCACCGTCTCCTTCAGCTTCTCCACAGTCACCCTGTTGGGGCAGGGGGCATCCATCTCCTCTTCAGAAGGTGGACCTGGGTCTAATACCACAACAACACTGCTGAATAACCTCATCTGTTATTCTTTCAGTATCTTTGGGGATAGAAGGGATGCAGCGATTAACTGATGTCACTATTAACCACGTTTTAAAACGGTTGGCTAAGGCTACGGTTCTATGCTCTTTGAATGCAGCCTTGTGTTAGCACAAGATTGGACATTGCAGCCTTATATCCACCATAACGTGCTTGACATCAGCAGTGTAGGAGCATTTTGTATACCTCAGAAATGACCAGGGGGCTGTTGAAGAAACCCGATTGCTACAGCATCTTCAAGATCATCATCAAGCCTTGCACACTCAATTCAAGGTCATAAACTAAGTCGAAACATGTCTGGTTTGGTAGCAAGTTACTAAATGAAACGGTAAGCTGGTAGGGGATTTTTCCTCAGACTATAATGGTACGATCAATATCTTGAACAGTTGCATCCCTAGTGCACAAAGGTTAAAATCATTCAGGCATAAGAGAATCACTTTCTTTATGTGGTCTGGGGATTGAGCTCGTACCTTCTTCCCAGTCTGGAATTGGAGTAGAGGTTTGTGTTTCAACCTCTTTTTTGGAGCATTTCCTCACTTTCTTCTGCTTGAATTCCTGTACATCCCACTCAAGATTCCAAAGCCAGGGGTCCTCTTTGTACCTTACAGAACAACATAGGCCATTTAGTGGATGTTTTATCCAAAGAACCTTACAGAGCCTACCCATTGTAATTACAGAACAGAGTTAACGTCAGTCTAGCTTCATTATCATCATCTTAACACACACCACTCTTGTACACCTGGACATACACAAAAAAAGCTCAAATACTGACCAAGAGCGTAATATGCTGCATTCAGAGTTTTGTGTACAATAGCCACTTGGCAGCTTCCTCGCAAAAATTTCAGCAAACCTCGGGTGATGAAGCAGTGCCCGTCTCACCTGTCATCCTGCAGGAGTTGGCAGGCATCGTCTGCCAGAATCATCAATGACTTCTTCATCTCTCTTTGGAGCTCTTCATATGTGTCCTGAGAATCCTCCAGGTACCGCTCCCAGTTGTGATTGACAGGAAGATAACTCACGCCCATCTCCAGCATTCCTGCAAATGTCACTGGATGAGGACACCTTACAAAAGACAGGAGAGAAAATGAATTGATGAGTTTATATAATACCATATTCTTGGCTAGTTCATCAATACTAACGAGAGTTAACAGGAAAGGGTGTGGGACAGGCAGTTGAGGTTTGGGTTGGGGGTTTACTGACCTCTCCATGAAGAGGGGCAGCTGATCAGTGAAGACTTCGTGAGTGGCCAGGACATCAAGTGCACAGTACTGCATAAGCTCCTGTAGAGGGCAGCAAAGGCATGATTACTGCCCAAAAAATGGACTTAAAGACTGAGTCAAAGAACCCAAGTAATTAAATAACTTTGGCAGAGAGATGATTTATCAGGAATCTCTCACCTGGAAATTGTTTCTGACATCCACCATGCTGCCTTTTATAAAGATCTCTCTGGCCTCCTTCTGCAGTGGCTCCCCCCCCACATATAGAGCATGGACATCAGCCAGGTTATTAATGCTGCTAATATCCACCCAGTCCCAGGAGCCAATCTATAGACACAAACACAAGTAGTCACACTGAGATGCTGTTCACACCAAAAGCAAAGCAGCAAAAGGGAAACTACATTACCACTGATCATTTGTGCTGCAGATGAAAAAAAGCTGAGAAAGGGACACAAACCATTGGGCCCTCCCTCTTCTGTCCCACTTTCTTTATGTGTTTCTTGACCTGCTGGAGGCCCCTTCTCTTCCCCAGCTTATTGGCCATCCACAACGTGCGCTGGAATCCGGTCAGACCAGAGATGGCCATGTGAAGGCTCATGGTGTCCAGGAAGCGAACCTTGGAACCCTTCAGGGAAGAAAGCATATTTTCTGTGAAATGTAATTGAATGTAATTTACTCATGTGAATCATACAACCAGGACACTACTGAAAAGAAGAAAAAACAAGAATGGAAAGCGAGTCAGGAAAGAAGGAACAGAATGAAGGGACAAAAAAGTAAATTCAACAAATCACCCTATCACTACTCACCTTCAGCAGGTATTGCTCCTTAATGTGGGCCCGGTCAAAGCTGACATTATGGCCCACTATCAGCTTCTCCTTCCACTGACCTCCTGGAGGGCGGGCAGAGTTGGTAGGTGTCTCCAGTGGGATGAAGTCAGCTAGCGTCAACTGGCTAGACCAGGAGTACCTCTTTTCAATCAGACGCTTACTGCACCAGGAGTACCTAGTGAACCCAGTCAAGTGAGAGATGAACAGTTGGCAAAATAAACTTCAAATCAAATTGCTGAACAATTGCATTTGATGGTTTCCAAAAATGTGGTAATAGTACATTTTTAACATAAGTAGCATTAGAGCCGTCCTCTACCCATTTATCTCAACAACCCACCCTTGAAACTAAGCATAACTTGCAGCTGTAACAGTCTTGTGTAGTATTGTCTCATATAGTTTTTCTTCACAATTGTTACTTCTTCCTCACCAGGCAGTGGGAGACATGGCGACAGCCAACGTGGGACATTGCCCCTCCGTCATGCAAACCTCCACATCAAACACCAGCGCTGACTCCTCTGGGAAGTCCACCCTTTGGCTTTTTCCATCATGCCCATAGCGTGTCCAGCCCAGCTCCCAGGCCCATTCCTGAGGCATGGGAGGCAGCACGGCCTGTTGCAGTTGGTTGGCAGCCTCAAGGTAGGGAAGACTCTGCTTCTGGGCCAGGACACGAAAGTGCCCATCAATGTCTTCGCCATACATTTTTGGAAGCTTCAGTTCCACATCAGGCAACAGTGAAGTCTCCTTCCCCCACAGCTGATGCTTCTGCAGGTGCCTGGTGCTGCGCTCCACCTCTGCCTCTCTGTACTCTGGCTGCAGCCCTCGAAAGATCTGTTCCTGTA
>CABFOS010146462.1:0-10969 GCA_900660315.1 Diretmoides pauciradiatus
GTGTTGTTGTGTATGTGGTTTTAATTTAAAAGGGATATAGGAAGTGTTGAGTTTGTATTACAGAAGTTTAACAGAGCAAACGAGAGCAGATCAGAAAACAAGGAGGCTTCATACACATGATATATGATCAATATGTTACTTATTTACACAGGGTGATTGGTTGATGCGTTTATTCGCAGTGCGGAACCTCAGAAGAATCGCTCCTCGATGCAAAGTAAAAACCTTATCGTTTTTTCGCAGCGAAATATTAAGGTTTGGTACTGTAAGGATTAACCCTTACAGTACCAAACCTTTACCTAACCCTTACAGTACCAAACCCTTACCTAACCCTTACAGTACCAAACCCTTACCTAACCCTTACAGTACCTAACCCTTACAGTACCAAACCTTTACCTAACCCTTACAGTACCAAACCCTTACCTAACCCTTACAGTACCTAACCCTTACAGTATGTAGAAGAAAAATCACTAGTACTCTGCTTTATGTTAAAAAAACCGTTGGAATTTATTACAAATACATGTACATGGAGGAGCAATAGCTTCAGCGGCTACGGCGTGCTAACTGCAAACCCTTTTTTCAGCCGAGCGCTCTCTCTCCCTTTCCGGAAGCACCCTCCTTGGAACCTCCCACACGGGAAGAGGAAGTGCAAGGCATGCTGGGCAATGTAGTTTAGGCAAGAGGTCAGAGCCGTAGGCCCAAAAACTATTATAAAGCAATTAATAACATATAACACTGTTATATTGAGAGAGTATACTATAAAATGTAAACAAAATAAACACATTAACAGAATAAAACAGATAAATAAACACATTAAAAGGATAAAACACTTAAAAGTATAAAAATTCCTCCACAGGGATTATCTTGAATAATAGGAAATATGTACTCTGATGCTGCATCATGTACTCGGATCCCCCCCCACCTTCCCCAAAAGACACCAAAATCATCATTCTACCATGTTTACATCAGGAAATGGTCAAAGGTTAAAGGTCACTGCATCTGACAGACACGGAATCATATCCTTTGAGTAGCTACGACCATTTCACGTCATGTTCAAATGTCACGTTTAAAATGTCACATTTAAAATGATATATAATTTGGGGTGTTTATGTGTATTTGTACTTCCTTTCGAATACACAACTTTAAAAACCCTGTTTATTAACCATTCGGCCTTCATCACATTACCCAGTATGGACACTCTAGAAACTGAAGATAATTGCATGTGTTGTACATCATTTGAAAGGTATTTCCTTTAACTTCATAAAACATCACAGTACAATGTAAAATAATTGTCCATATTCCTACAGTGTTAAATGATACATTAAAAAAAGAACCAGAAAACCAGAAAAGAACACTTAAGAGGTCAAAGTTCAAAGGTCAGAAGATCTGATGACCTCGCAATTGATTCCATTTATAATTTGAAAGCTATGGTATTAAGCTTTCAATTTCCATGTATGGTTTAAGGATATTTTGTCTGCTATTCTTTACCTAGGACTGCATTTCTGTCAAAATCCCATTTTTGGGCGGTGGCCATTTTGGATTTATGCAAATTAGGGCTCCTGGGGGTCCCACATGATGGATCTTAGGAAAACATGTTTTCTAAGGGTCTAAGCTACAATCATGCCAAATGGCATGCTTCTACTAAAATTTGCAGTATATGTTGGCTTAGGGAGCCTACTAAATACAGAACTACAAAAACTGTTGTACTGATTGTTTTGATGTGTCTCTTCTACCTATTTTATAATTGTTGTTACATAAATACAATACATTTGTTTCCTAACGTAGGATATCCTAATGTACTGCATACTGCTGACTAGCTTAGAATACTATATTTAGATGGCTTACCATAAAATCAACTTTATATTGTCGCTTTTTAAGAGACCATCTGTCATCCAAATCAGACAGTCTTCTCTGATATTCAGCTGAAATGCCAAAACCATCCAGACAGTGTATTAATCTCACACAGATATCTGCAGACAAATGCCACCACCGTCTCCACCAAACTGTTTCACAACCTGCAAAACAGTGCTTACTGTAGAGTGCTTTATACATGTCAAAATCGTGACAAGCCGTGTGTGAGGCTGTTTCAATCTTAATCTTGCAGGACACCAATGCAGATTTAAATCTGTATCCTTTATGGTTTACCCTAACCCTAACCTAAACCCTAACCTATACCCTAACCTAAACCTAAACCCTAACCTAAACCCTAACCTAAACCCCTTGCCTATGAGGTACTGGTCATAGCTCCACCCCCTCTGTTGGCCTGGGGAGGGTATCCTCCCTAGTTCCTCTTCCTGCTGAACAGGTGCCCCGACCGACCAGAGGAAGCGCCGGTGCAGCGACCAGGACAAGCCCCTTTGTCCAGCTTCCCATCCGCAGACATGGCCAATTGTAGAGACGCCCGACCAAGCCGGAAGTACCGCTGCAATGGTACAGTAGGTGAGGACTTTACCCCTACACTACCCAGATGCCCACCTAAACCTAATTCTAACACTCAAATTGGTCCTCACAAGTACAGACACACACACACACACACCCCTTGCTGTCACAGTCTTCAACTGCTGGCACTGAGCAGCTCCTCAGGGCAGCTGGGGGTTAAGTGCCTTGTTCCAGGACACTTTGATAGTAGTAAATGGTTCATTAAGCAATTCATGTTCTGTATATAGACACAAAAATTGCATTGGGAATAGCTATCATACAGTGTACACTTCTTCTGTATTGTGACTGATAGTCTGTTGATGCATATTGCCAAGCCTTTGTTGAATTGCTTAGCTTTGTATTCAGATCATAAATCATTGCTGGAGAAGGAGAGGAATGTATGTGTGCAACACTGAAAGCTAGGTCAACACTCTTGGCAGTCAGTTACAAACCGGTTCTGTGACATTGCAATGCAGACAAGTTCTGTGCTACAGCTCCTCCCATATATCAGCATAGTTCAGTGAGACTCTGCCTGCCTTTCACCCAGCCAGTTGACTTGAATGTGTTCTACAACTTTTGTATCACACGGACACTTCGAGAGCCCCCGTGGCGCTATTAATTGCCTGGAGCCTGCTCTGGAGGCTAATCCCTGTTTGTGTGTGGGATTAGAGAGCAAGTGTGTATCTGTGTGTGGTGTGTGGGTTGTGTCAGCAAGGATCATTGTTCTTATGGATTGTCTTGACGGAGCCCCTGGGAAATTCAGAAACTTCAGGAAGGATGACTTTGAGGCTGACTGGATTAAGGTGGCAGAATGCAGATTTGGCCAGGTGTACCAAGTCAAGCTCAAGCTCTTGCGGGAAAAGTGTGCCCTAAAAAGCTTTGACACAAGCCTATGTGAACACAGCTTTTACAGGTGGGACTTAATATCTGAGAACTAGAATTCACAGCAACACCTCTAATATGGTGTAAACCCATATTGGCTCAATTAATATTGAACTTGATGTAGTCTTTGCACCGAGTGCTATTACATGTTTGACACATGAGAGTGTTTCCAATTGTAAATGTTTCCAGTGGTCAACAGTTTGGAAGTTATTCATCCTCAAAACAAACCCTCTCACTGACAATCACATTTTTTTCTCACAGGACAATGATACATGGAGCCTCCACGATAGCCAAAGTGAAATCCAAGTACATAGTGTCCATCTACGGACTGTGCAATGAACCAACTGCCATGGTGATGGAGTACATGAGTAATGGATCGTTGGACAATCTCCTGGCCAGTCACACTTTGATGTGGCCCAAGAAGTTCCAGATGATTCATGAGGCTACTATGGGCATGAATTTCCTCCACAGCATGAATCCTCCCCTGCTCCATCTTAACCTCAAGACATCCAACATCCTACTAGATGATCACCTCCATGTAAAAGTGAGTGAAACTGAGGTTGACATGCTAGCATTACTGCTTTGAAGTGAACATAATGAGCCTGTACATGATATTAAGGATCTTTTGAGAGTTCCATTTTTTTCCATTCTAATGAGCTGGTAGTGAGGTAGTGCATGCTAATTAGGGCTCTGGAAAGATCTGATGCATAAATGTTCTCTCAAAAGATTTCCGATTTTGGTTTAATCAAATGGGAAGAAGGTTCGAACAAGAAGAAGTTCATGGAGCATCTGACAGCAAGAGGGAACATAAATTACATTCCTCCAGAGACTTTCACTCAGTGCCCTGAGCCTCCAGGAACTATGTTTGATGTTTACAGGTGAGTTGCCAAGGGCATATTCCAACAAACAACAAAGGGTCACCTCTTTTTATTCTGATTCAGTCCACACTTCACTCATTCATCTTCTATAACCTTGCTCTCTACAGTATATATTTTCCTTTCTCTATCACATGTACTGTACTCTATAGGCCACACACACACACCACCACCATTCATTCACCTTTCACTCTCTTTCTCTCGCATTTGCATTCACTCATTTTCTTTTAAATCTTGAAAGTCTCTCTCTTGTGATTTTTATAAATGTTAAATGTTCAAGTGGGGTTACCAGTAACTTCTTTGTAGACATCATTGATTGGAGCATGCACACAAAGAGGAGATTAAGTGCTTGAAGTGCTTCTGTCTGCTCTAATCTGCAGCTTTGCAATTGTGATGTGGGAGATTCTGACGCAGCAGAAACCTTTCCCAGGTAGGAATTACTGCATTCATAACACATCACATCTTCACTATTGAATAGTTGCTAAAATGCCATAATTCTATAATTCTTCAAGGTGTTCGGTAAAGGTAATACAGTATATGTTGTCACTCTTAAAAAATAAAATATAATGGTAAACCACTTTTCAAATATATTATTCAATACAGTTCAGCAGGCAGTCTATGTAGAATAGCAATAGTTCCCTGATTGTCACTGGTGAGATATTTACCGCCATCATGCAGCTTTCAGCTACCTCACAAAACCACATTGAAGATAACCATTCATTCAACCATTAATTAATCGATCAATTAATTCATTCATGCATTTTGACTACCAGTATAATCCTTTTCAGGGTTGTGGGGTGAACATAACCAATCTTAACAAATGGTGGCCCACTCTGTAGCTCTGCATTTGTTGTTCTAAATTAAATCTCTTGCCTGGCCTCTGTTTTGTGGACTCAGGGAGCAGTGTGACCACCGTGCTGGTACAGGTGTCGGGTGGTAAAAGGCCCAGTCTAGAGATGATACCTGACAGGAAGCCTCCCGAGTGTGAACAGATGATCCACGTCATGAAGCAATGCTGGGACCAGGACCACAGGAACAGGCCACAGTTCTCAGGTGCTGTAGTATCAGTCCTCCTGCAAATGAAAAACAATATGACTAGATAACACCAAGGCAAGCGTAACATACTGTAAACGCATAACCTGCATGAACATATGCCAAGTGTAGTGGAGATGTTCCAGGTAGGTGTTGCAAGTACCAGTTCTCTAGGATTTTGGTGGAAATTGAGCGTCATACACACATGCATGCACAGAATCCTTCTTTTCTCTTCTTGGATCTTAGGCTACGTCCACACTAATACATTTAAATTTGAAAATGCATAATTATTTCTCCATTTTGGCTGTCCGTCCACAGCGTTTTCGACCCTCAAAAACCTAACTTTCCAAAAACTCTCAAGTGGATGACTTTGAAAACAATTACATTTAGTGTCACCTGATCCAGGCGTTAGTGGCCAGCGAGATTTGTCTAAGCATGTCCATGGGAGGAAGTAGTAGTGTCTAGTGTGGATAGCAAGCTTTTTCAAAATGGTAGACACACTGTTTTCAGATTTAAACAGCTTAGTGTGGGCGAAGCCGTAGTTTCTAATTATCAAGCCTACAGTCAACAAGTTGACACCTGTTCAGTGATAATGCCTCTCTCATGAATTCATATTAGATAAAATGCAGGTCACCTTTAGTTAGACAAGCAATTATGGCTTGAAAAATACTAATCTGTGTCATGTGTATTCATAAACAGTAACTACATTTACAGCTATTATTGTTGTATATCTGTGATCTATACCTGTAATTTATGCATGAAATTTAATTCTAAGTAGTGAGGCAATTAGGGAAATTATCTTTCTGGGCAAGATAATTTGATGAGTTGTACTCAGAGGCTGGATTATGCATATGACCTTAAAACTGTTGTAAACAAGCATTGGAATCAGCCAGCTTTTTCAGACAAAGATTACATTATTTATGAAGGGTAATTGATTGATCTTTACTATATTTTTGTGATTATGCGAATTCAAGACAGCGTTTCCTGCTGTTCTGTTTGCAGATACTGTGAGGACAACGGAGTCTCTTAGTGAAGTCCTGAAGATCCCGGGACCAGGAGCAATCCGAGCTCACAAAAACGGGACACAGGGACAGAAACCAGACTACCCCTGGCTGGTTTCTACTCCACAGAAAGTGAGTTCTGCTTTCTCCCCTAAAAATATTGCATGATATCTGTATATTTCATCTGTTACCTTCACCTTTGATGTAATACGGAGGTCAGGTTAATGCTTTTACTAGGAAACGTGGGAGAAAGTAACACAATTTACAGTTCACAAATTGCCTGCATCTATCTTTCTGCAACTGTTTCTGTATTTCACCCTCTCACTCTTTCTCTCTTAATAGTGATATACTACTTTACCGGTCAGGTGTGTGTTTAATCAAAGTAATATATCACTCTCACATGTCCAGGTTTAGAACACACCAACAAACCTTCAGAACCACATACTTTAAGCAGGCAGGACTCATGTATAGAGTAAAGTCATTTGCAAATAGCCATACTTACAGCTTGATTGATGTGATTGATTGAAGTGTGTTTATTAATCGTTTATGTTGATAGATCACAGCTATTAACTTTTGTAACATTTTCTTTCCTTTCCCATTTAGATTGTTGTTCCTGAGATGCCTGACCTTCCCTCAGGTAAGCACATGGGCATAGAGGGATGGGAAACCATATTCATTGCAGCACAAATCCTGGAGGGATAACATTTAGGATGTGCAATTTACACCATCATAAATTGAATCATGTACTGAAAAGCTACTGAGAAAAATAGAGAGAAGAAAGCTGCAATGTTAACTCAGCCACTCAGATCTACTTACTCTGAAATTTTGAATTGATGAATAGATTCACAATGCATTAATTGAGTATAGATTCAAGATTAAATAATTTATTACCATGTTGATTGGAATTTGTCTTGGCGAATGCTCAAAAAAAGGACAAGACAGCAAAAAACAAATTGGGTATATTGAGTATAGGTGCATTTGTCCAAATGCACTGAAAATTTCACACCGGCAGCAATCAGAAAACTTAATTTTCTGCCATAAATCATTCACACATTGCAGTATTTCATCATGAAATTGGACTTAACTTGATAAAAGTGAAATTCCCAAGTTTGCAGTTGAATAAGGGCATGTCTGTACTCTGTGACAAACGTTACCATTTTCTGCAGATCTTTTATCAAATAATTCACTTCCCTTTCATTTCACAGATGACCCGCATGGCAGAGATGCCATTCTCTCACTCCTGTTGAATAAGGACTTTGGTAGTTTCAGGAAGTCCGTGAAAAGAGAACATACAGTTGTACTCTTTTCAGATAAAAATAGCCTTCTCCACCACACCGTAGCCAGCGGGGATGTGGAGAGTGTCCAGTGTGTCCTGAGTTTGGGTGCTCAGGTCAACTGTCATAGTGCCAAAGGTTACACCCCTCTCATTATTGCTGTTCTGCACAGGTTTGTATACATAAACATATAAACCATATAAGTTACACAAGAGTAAGTTATTGATGCTATAATGCGGCTAAAAGTGCAGCTATAAAGAGGCTATTTTGATAAATAGAATGTCTGACAGTTCTCATAAGATTAACCAAAAACATTTCTGCCCTTGGAGGAACAATATCATTATAATAGCAATAGCCTTACAGTATACTTTATTCTTGATCTGGCTCACCTCCTCTATTCAAAGTTAAAACTTAAAGCTTCAAGTACCATACAACTTGTATCTAGGGCAACAAGTTATATTTTAATAATTTGAATAATATTGTTTTGCACCACAGATAGCATAGGCTACTATGAATGAAACGTCTTGTCTACAGGTTTCATAACATCATCTCGCTGTTGTTGGAGCACGGGGCGGCTGCCACCCAGGGAGATGACGACCAATGGACACCGCTTCATTTTGCTGCTCAGAACGGCGATGACAAGACCGTCCGGCTGCTGTTGGACAATGGAGCGGTGGCAGATACAAGGGAAAAAGCCGGATGGATGCCCCTCCACCTGGCCTGCCAGAATGGCCATGAAGCAGTGGCTCGGCTGCTGCTGTCACGGCTGTCAGAAGATGCAGTTGGAGAAAAGGAGGAGGCGCAGGGGAAGACGCCGCTCCACCTAGCCTGTGCATATGGGCATGTTAGAATTGTAAAGCTCCTCCTCTCACAGGGAGCAGACTCCAATACTACTGACTGCTCTCTTTCCACTGCTCTACACTTATCAGCTGAAGAAGGCCACAACAGAGTAGTCAGGCAGCTGGTGAAGAGTGGGGCGCATATTGACAGCGTGGATAGCAGAGGCTACACTCCACTGCACCTGGCTGCTTTAAAGGGCCACACGGGCATCTGCAGGCAGCTGTTGTCAAATGGGGCCACTCCAGATCCCAGGACCCTCCAAGACTGGACACCCATGCACCTGGCTGCCCTCAGGGGCCATGAGGCCACCTTGCTCGAGCTGGAGAGTCAGGGTGGCTGCGTGAATGCTAGGGGTGAGAATGGATGGACTCCCCTCCACCTAGCCTGCCACCACAGTCAGCAGGAAGTGGTAGCTAAGCTCCTGGCAGCCAAAGCGGACCCAAATGTGAATGAGGACAGTGGGGGTTGGACGCCACTACATCTAGCGTGTACTAATGTCAGTTTCCCAAGTGTCCTCCAACTGATCTCACATAATGCCGATGTCAATGCAGTAAACTGTGGCAATACCACACCTTTACACCTAGCTGCCCAGCATGGTTGTGTCCCCATCGTAAAGGCCCTACTCCTGAATGGGGCAGACAGGAGACTGCTGGACTCATCTGGAGCCACAGCTCTGAATGTGGCCCAGAGATGTGAAAGAGGGGAAGTGGCGGAACTACTGGAGAAAGGATGCTGACCATAAAAATGACCAAAAAGTATTTGCTTGACTGTGTATTTTTATTGGTCTAGTGCAGTCCCTCTGGGGAACTGGGATTTGGGGGAATTTTTTAGCACTCTTTTTCACACAACCCCTTCTCACTCCATCATCTATCACATCCTAAACTTTCTCGCAAATTCACTTTGTATTTAATGTAGTTTGCTAGTCCTGATTTTATTTTTATTTTCTGCAAAATATGAATATTCTTCAATCACCTACGTAACCCATACCTACCCTTCATGTCCAACTGGAAGAGGTATATTGATGACATTTTCTTTGTTTGGAGAGCTTCTGAAAGAGTTCTGAAATTTTATCAACACTAATAGCTGCTATGTAAAATTAACTATGGAATATAATGAGCATAAAATGAATTTTTTAGACATCCTTGTTTACAGAGACTCTAACAGACTTGGTTCCAACCTATACCGCAAAAGCACTGACAGAAACTCTATTTTACATGGACAATCCTTCCATCCTATTCCACTCAAGAGGATCTGTAGCTGTAATGTAGACTTCCAAGCCCAGGTTGCTGACCTAGAGAAACATTTTCAACAAAGACAGTATAAACATGAATGGGTTGCACAGGCACGTAGCCACTTTGAATATGTTTCTCAAGTACAATGTCTTAATCAGACCAGATCTAGAGTATCTGAGTCTAGAGTTAACTGTATTATGCATATGAATTCCTAAATCATATGAATCATACATTCTGATCCAGCACTTAGCAAATGTTTACCACACAACCTCGTATTGTCTACAAGAGACCCAATCTGAGAAACCTGCTGGTGAGAGCCCACCTTCCACCACTGACCCAGACCCATTTTTTACAGACTATTCTTCATGGCAATTAAAGATGTGGTCACTGTGCACAATGTAATTTCACACATAAAACGACTACTTTTAATCACCCACGTACAGGAAAACCTTTCATCATCAAGGGTGTCATAACTTGCAATATTAACAATGTGACCTATGCTTAAGTTCAGTGGCAGTTCATTTTGCACAGGCTACTCACAATGTGTCTTCACTCAGGTACTTGGGCATCGAACGTGTGAAACTTCCCCGTGGTGGAGGGGACATCAACGCATTGTTACTTAAAAGAGAGTCCTTTTGGACACGCTGGCTCCAAAAGGGTTAAATGAGGATTTTGATTTACGACCGTTTCTGTAGTGACTTCCTGTTCTCTCTGGCCAGTCTCTGTTTACCAGCTTGTGGGTGATATACTGTTTTTAAATGACCTAGCTTGCTCTCTCCTTTGCTGTGGTATTGTTCACTGTCTCATTGCCTTTTAATGTTACCATTTTAAATTAGCAGAGGCGCCTCTTTCTTTCTTGATATTGCATCATAGTGTAACATACGAAGTATGTACGCCAAGTGGTTGAGACGAACCGGGTCCTTCCAAGAACGCTCGCTGGCTACTTGCCAACGGGGATTCCCCTTTGGCGGACTGGTTAGCGTGCGGGTCTAGTGTCTGGGAGACCCGGGTTCGAATCCCTGGGTGGGCACTTCCGCTTCAAGAACGCTCGGTTACATTGGTGGCAGCGGTGGGATATGCGTGCCCTGCGGGTTCAGAGAGAGCATCTCGTAGTCGGCCCAGAAAGTCTCTTCGGAGAGCCGGTAGTCGTGTCTCGTAGTAGCCGAGCCGGTGGTCGCGTAGAGAGCCATCTGGAGCGCGGGGACGCGCTTAATGAAGCAGAGGAAGTATGTAACATACGAAGTATGTACGCCAAGTGGTTGAGACGAACCGGGTCCTTCCAAGAACGCTCGCTGGCTACTTGCCAACGGGGATTCCCCTTTGGCGGACTGGTTAGCGTGCGGGTCTAGTGTCTGGGAGACCCGGGTTCGAATCCCTGGGTGGGCACTTCCGCTTCAAGAACGCTCGGTTACAGTAAT
>CABFOS010146469.1:0-10226 GCA_900660315.1 Diretmoides pauciradiatus
GATAGGGGCTCTGTTGTGCATGTGACTGTATTCGTGTAGGTATACGTGTGTGTGTGTGTGTGTGCATGTGCGTGCAGGCGGAGGATATCCTCTCCCTTGTTGCGGAGGGATGTACACAGGGGAGGTTTAAGAAGGGGCCAAGCTGAGGTTTGCATCTCTGCTTTTGGCTGTGAGGGATCTAGAAATGCGCTCGGGAAGCAGCGGCCCTCTTTTGATATGATATGGATCCACATCTTAAATAACAAAACTCACTTAATATTGTATATAGCTTCTCCTTCATGGTACATACTGGCATATCAAAGAATTAGTTCAGTTTGTAGAAGAGGCGATAAGTTGAGCGAGCCTATATATTCTCATTTACTGGCCCTTGTGTGTATGTGTGTGTATGTATCTGCTACATAGGCGCACGGACAGCGATACACCAAGTAAAAACTAACCAATTTGTTTCCCCACATCAAGCCAATGAACACACACCCCCACACACACAAAACCCCACACACAGGCACATAGGAAGGGTGAGTCACCAGAATTCAGGGCATCCGCTGAGCTTTAATGTGCTGAACAGACAGGAATGGGAGGCAAAAGAAGAGGGGGAAGAAGAGGTGGAGGTGGCGGAGAAAAACCGAGAAGGTTCAGATACGGAGGGGAAATGAAGCAAAAGTGGTAGGAGGGCCAATGAGGTGAGAGCTGGTTATGGAGGGAAAGGGAGTGAAGAGAGATATAGCTTGATTATGGAATAAATACATAATAATGTAACATTAATTACAATTTAAATAAGCAACAGTCAGATAATCTTCATTTTAATAAGGCAGTTGGCTATGGGAACATTTAATTTGCATCTCAGGCACACACACTCACACACACACACACACACACACACACACACACACCAGCCTCCACAGAGCAGTACAAGCAGCTAAGAAAGAACTGCAGCATTCATCAATAATGAAGACGAGAGAAGCTGGAAGACGACAGAACAAATGAATCAAACTGGTTGAGAAAACAGTAGACAAATGGTAACATTAACACCTTTTTTTGCATGTGTGTGTATGTATGTATACAGAGGGTGGACAAAATAACAGAAACACCTAACTATATATGAATATAATGTTCCAAATAAGGGGCGGGGCCATCATTTGGAGGTGGAAATCTACTTCACAGTCTGCTTTGCATAACTTCCTATAAAGGTTTGATGATGTTTAGATCTGGTGATTGGGGAGGAGTTTGACTCCATCCTGCTGAAACCATGAAACTACTCATGGACTTGTTTAGCAGTGTGTCCTCATATTCCTCGGCTGTTATACAACCATGTAGAGCAATTATGGGACCTATTGACTCCCATGAGATGGCTTCCCATACCGTTACAGATCCACTACCAGTTTGCCACAGACAACGAAGGTCGGATGCTTTTGTACTCTTTACACCAGCCTATGCAGCTTTATATGTATCTGAATGGCGGTCCTGTCATGAATAGCAGCTTTGTGAAGCTCATGACATATAGTTTATGTTGGCACTGTGTCACAATGTGAGAGTGTTCATTGAATTCGGTAGTGACTTTTGAGGCCATTGTTTTTGTGGTGATTAGCAACTACCCTGTTAAGTGCCCATCTACCCCTAAGTAAGTAAGTAAGTAAGTAAGTAAGTAAGTAAGTAAGTAAGTAAGTAAGTAAGTAAGTAAGTAAGTAAGTAAGTAAGTAAGTAAGTAAGTAAGTAAGTAAGTAAGTAGGTTTATTTATGCAATGCTTTTCAGACACAAGTCACAAAGCGCTTTACAAGAGCAATCAACAACATACAGAAAGGAAAATTAAAAAAAATATCATAAAAGATAAGGCGTCAACCCGAGCCAGGTACATGATAAAAAAACAATGCACACAATATAATACAATACAATAACAGAATAAGTGTCAGTGAGCTCTTCACTGATGTAGTTTGTCCATGTTCGGCATGTGTGTTGTCATGATATCTGAGATCTTTGCCCCTGCCACATTAAATCATTTTGTGTTTTTGTGACAGATGCACCTGCAATTTGTGATAATTAATTAGGGATAATTAAAGATGGGCTTGCCTGTCCTGAGTATTAATTCGGGAATGACTATGTGTCCTCTTTGTAGCTCTGTTAGTTGATTCATGTGGATTTGAAAACTTTGAATAAAAGTGATAATTGTCACACCTCTTTTAAAGCTTGACACATACTGCTATTTGGCATTCAGCTTAATATGACTCACCTGTCTAGCTGGGTAGTTAAATGTGATTTAGTTACTTCAAGCCAAAGTCATTTCTTCATGTGGTGTTTCTGTTATTTTGCTCCCTGTATGTGCATGTGTATGGGTGTTTATGTTTTCGCATGTGTGTGTGTGTGTGTGTGTGTGTGTGTGTTATGAATTAGCTCCAGTGCAGTGTTTTGGTTCCTGCGTGTCTGATCTTTGTTCATGTTCATGGATGTGTATATATGTTTGTGATCGTTCTGTGCTGCTTCCAGTTTGCATAATTTAAGGCCGGGCATTTCATTATTTGTGTTTATGTAACAGCTGCCCTGAGTTGACATGCATCCCTCTTGTTTGTTTGTGTGTGTGTGTGTGTGTGTGTGTGTGTGTGTGTGTGTGTGTGTGTGTGTGTGTGTGTGCTGCACTGTATTGTACAGATCCTTTGAGTCTGTGTTTACATAAGAGGAGTACTGTTCCATGGCATCGGGAAAGCCCTTTTCCACCCACATCCGCTGCTGCCAGCTGAGTCCACACACACACACACACACACACACACACACACACACACACACACACACACACACACACACACACACACACACACACACACACACAGTCACTGCTGCTGCTCTGAATAATGAAACACGACCTTCTTGATATGACTTCATAAATATTACATCAATAATCTGACATTAATGGGTTTTCCCTCCCATGTAATCTTGCCTTCCTATTTGTTCACAGCAACCACAAAAACAACAAAACCTCCACAAAACCCAAAACCTTGCAACTAGCTCCCCATACTGTGTGTGGCCTATAGACAGAAGTATCTAAATGAAACATGCCAATTTAGATCTCACTACATTACAGTCATTTATCAGACACTTTTATCCAAAGTGACTTACAGTAAGTGCATTCAACGTAGGTAGTCACGAGAACTACTAGTAGCCAGAAATCATAAGTGCATCTCCTTTCTAAAAAAAGCATCTAAAAGCAGAACCAGTGCTAAAGTATAAGTGCAAAAACAAATAAATACAAAAACAATAAGTGTAAGAGGAAGGGTCAGGTTAGTACTTCTTGAAGAGGTGGGTTTTCAGCCTGCGGCGAAAGATGGGCAGCGACTCTGCGTCAGTGCGAAGTTCATTCCACCACTGGGGGAAAAAAAGCCGTGACCATGTTGAACGGCCACAGGGGCCTCAGAGGGACGGGGCAACCAGTCGCCTTGAGGCAACAGAGCGAAGTGGTCGGGCGGGGGTGTAGGGCTTGACCATGGGCTGGAGGTAGGAAGGAGCTGTTCCTTTCACTGCCCTGTACACTAGCACCAGAGTCTTAAACTGGATGTGAGCTGCTACGGCGAGCCAGTGTAGAGAACAGAGAAGGGAAGGCGTGTGGGAGAACTTGTGGCGGTTGAACATCAGGTGAGCTGCAGCTTTCTAGAAAAGCTCCAAAGGTCTGATGGCTGACGCCGGGGCAGCAACAAGGAGGGAGTTGCAGTAGTCCAGACAGGAGATGACAAGAGCCTGGATAAGCACCTGCACCATCTCGTCAGTGAGCAATGTTTACCGAGGAATGGCCGTTGGTCATCCAGCGTCACACCCAGATTCCTCGCAGTCCGAGTTGGCGTCACCACGGTATCGTCAATGGTGATGGACAGGTCTCGGTGCGGGCAGCTCTTCCCGGGAGGAACACCAGCTCAGTCTTGTCCAGGTGTGTCGCCATCCACTCCAAGATGTCAGCCAGGCATACAGCAATGCGTGCCTCGACTTCTGTGTCAGAGGGGGGAAATGACAAGACCAGCTGGGTGTCATCGGCGTAACAATGGTAGGAGAAGTCATGTGAGCGAATAACAGAGCCCAGAGATGTCGTGTAGAGGGAAAAAAGAAGAGGACCCAGAACTGAGCCTTGTGGAACTCCTGTAGTCAGCCTGCATGGTTCTGACACAGACCATCTCCATGTCACCTGGTAGGAGTGACCCATTAGGTAGGATCCAAACAGGGAGAGTGCAGAGACTGAGACACCCATCCCATCAAGGGTGGAGAGGAGGATCTGGTGGTTCACTGTGTCAAATGCTGTTGACAGGTCCAAGAGAATCAAGACAGAGGAGAGAGAGTTCGCTCTCGCTGCGTGAAGCGACTCTGTCACTGTAAGGAGGGCCGTCTCTGTCGAGTGACCCACCTTGAACCCAGACTGGTTGGGGTCCAAGAGGTTGTTCTGGTGGAGATACGAAGACAGTTGGTTAAAGACAGCACATTCAAATGTTTTGGATAGAAAGGGTAGAATGAAAACCGATCTTTTTGACTTCAGAGGGATCAAGTGATGGTTTCTTCATGAGGGCGGTGACGCTAGCAGTCTTGAAAGCAAAGGGAAAGCATCCTGACACAAGAGATGTGTTGATGAGGTGAGTTAGGAAGGGAAGGGGTTCAGGTGCAATAGATTGAAGGAGAGGGGAGGGGACAGGGTCAAGGGAGCACGTGGTGGGGCGGCTAGATGTAACAAGGTTGAGGACCTTGTTAGGGGAGAGGGGAGTAAGATGGGGTAAGATGGGACGAGGAGAGGGAAGAGATGGAGAGAGTAGAGATGGAGAGGGTAGAGATGGAGAGGGTAGAGATGGAGAGGGTAGGCGGGTGAGGCAAAGAGGATCTGATATCGTTTACCTTCTTGTCAAAGAAGTTGGCAAAATCGTCAGGGAGAAGGGAGGAAGTAGGCGGAGGGGGTGGGGGTTGGAGGAGTGAAGAGAAAGTTTCAAAGAGTTTTTTAGGATTGGAAGCAGAGGTTAGAATTTTAGAGCGGAAGAAAGCAGCTTTAGCAGCAGATAGAGAGGAGGAAAAAGTGGAAAGAAGAGATAGGAAGTTATGAAGGTCCTCTGGGAGTTTGCCTTGTCTCCATTTACGCTCAGCTGCTCTCAGGCTCCGTCTATCAATATCCCGACAACCAAGGGGCAGGTGGAGTTGGCCGTGCAGGCCTGGAGGTGAGGGGACAGAGATTGTCCAAAGAAGAGGAAAGGGTAGAGAGGACAAGTGTTCAGGAGCAGGGAGGGCAGAGGTTACAGAAGAGGAAAGAGTAGAAAGGAGAAGTGTTCAGGGGCAGGGAGGGCAGAGGTTACAGAAGAGGAAAGAGTAGAAAGGAGAAGTGTTCAGGGGCAGGGAGGGCAGAGGTTACAGAAGAGGAAAGAGTAGAAAGGAGAAGTGTTCAGGGGCAGGGAGGGCAGAGGTTACAGAAGAGGAAAGAGTAGAAAGGAGAAGTGTTCAGGGGCAGGGAGGGCAGAGGTTACAGAAGAGGAAAGATCAGTGGGGGAGAGCGAGTGGAGGTGACTACGGGTAGAAACCATGTGGGTAGGGATGGAGATGGAGTGAGAGTAGGACATGAAGTAGTGGTCAGAGAGCTGGAGGGGAGTGACAGAGAGGTCAGCAGTAGAACAGTGTCTAGTAAAGATAAGATCCAACTGGTTGCCAGCCTTGTGGGTAAGAGGAGAAGGGGAGAGAGAAAGGTCAAAGGAGGAGAGGAACGAAAGAAGAGGTTCCGAGTTCTCAGTCTGGATGTTGAAGTCACCGAGAGGGATGAGCCATCATCAGGAAAGTGTGAGAGAGAGACTAGTGTGTCAAGCTCCTCCAGGAACTCACTCGCCTGGTGGGCGATACACAACAGCAATGATGAGCTTGAATGGATAAGTGACAGTGACAGTGACAGCATGAAATTCAAAAGACGGCGGGTAAACTGTGGAACATGGATGAGATTAGTGGGGTCACGGCACCTGGGAGTGACCCAGCATCTATGCGACCACCGGAGAGAGGAAATGAAAGGAATGGAAAGCACAGACACGGTAGTCCACAATATATACAGATAACTAACCAAATCTAAGAGAAGTACTCAGACTTTGAAGAAGTCGGGCTTGAAAAAGTCTTGCCTTTGTTCGTGTTTGTCCTAGCCTTCGTTTGCCTGACGCTTCCAAAAACAGCAGTGGTTAAAGGGTAACTTTGGGATTTTTCAACCTGGACCCTATTTTCCCATAATTGGGTGTCTAAGTGGCTGATGGGGACAACAGTTTTTGAAATTGGTCCAGTATTTAGCTACTCTGACAACTTTATAGAAAGGATCTTTGCAGAGAAATAAAAACGTTTTCTTTACCTTTTGCTTTTTACCTGTTGTTATTGTGTCTAACCAAGTCTCGCTCTGAGTTGTTGCAGGAAGACAACGCTGGAAACGTGGTTCTGGTCTGATCCGGAACGCGATCCCACTGGTGACTCAGCTCAGTGAGCTCACTCAGTTGGGATTTGCGATCAACTGGAAGAAAAGCTGAACAGTTCACCTATTTGAATATCAAATTGGACACTGTTGATATGAGGACCAGGATGTCGGCACAGAGATAGAGAGAGAGAGAGAGGGATCCGTGCGTGCATCGGAGATGTTTCTGATTTCTGTACTCCCAAACTGTTGTCAAACTGATGTCCCGGCAACAGTTTGTTGTGTTGGAGTACAGAAAGCGTAGCAGAAACAACTGTTCAGCTTTTCTTGCAGTTGATCGCAAATCCCAACCGAGTGAGCTGAGTCACCAGTGTGATCGCGTTCCGGATCGGACCAGAACCACGTTTCCAGCGTCGTCTTCCTGCAACAACTCAGAGCGAGACTTGGTTAGACACAATAACAACAGAGCGGATCAAGCAAAAGGTAAAGAAAACGTTTTATTTCTCTGTAGGGACAGTGTCACAAAGAGAAACTAGGCTTAACCCTAGGCTAGTAAAATACCACACTAAATCAAAGTAAATGAAACTAAATCAAAAACAGCTAAACAAGAAGATATAAGGACAGTTGGGCCTGAAGGTGTGGCAACAACGGCAACCTGACCAACTACTGAAAAAGCACTAGCACTCAAACAGTCTAAGTACAGCTAATAGCAACTTGTTAAAGCAAGAAGAATATACTTAGTATATTCTAGATGAGTCAAGCAGTTCAGAATCCCTCCAGAAGTTAAATGCACAGTTCATCCAGTTGGTTTTGAGACAAGGGGACCATATAAATCCTTCATTTGAAGTTAAAACATGAAAATCACCAAAATTTGAGTTAGGTTGTTGGGAAATATTTGTAAAACGGTTGTATGGATAACTTTTCTGTGCTCCCCTCTTACCCACGCTCTGGCCAGGTCCAGCAGAGACTGCCTGGTGACTCCGGGCAGAATGATGCCATCCAAGGGAGGGGTAAGCAACTCTCTCTCTGCAGACACACACATACACACACACAATACACCAACACATACATGCCAGGTCATTTTTGCGTCCCCGATTTCAAGTCACTAGACACGTTTTTCCTCTTTGAGCTCTATTTCTGCTGCTGCTGAATGAACTCAAAGGAAATAGTAGTTGGTCATGGCCTAGTTTATAACCTTACAAACGGTCAACAGGTGGAGACAACTCCCCCATGGACAAACATACACAGACATGCACATTGACTGGCCCAACAGACAGACAGACACAGGTCTGACCTCCATTCTCATTGGTCCAGTAGATGAAGAGGTTCATCGTGCCGACCTCAGTGATCTCCTCCTTCTCCCCGTACAACCACAGGACCTGCTGGCAGCCCTTCTGCACCGCCTCGTTCTGCACCGCTATCGTAGGACCGTAGTTCCTGGAAAGGGGAACAAATCGGCTTTGATTCCTGAGCCCCTTGCGAAATATGACACTACCCACAAGTTTTAACGAGTTCCCACCAATTGTTACAAACGTTACAAACTCCAATGTTGCACGTGGTTGGTTGCCAGACCAGAGCGCAGGAGTGTTAGTAAAACAACCTGTATTGGTGCCACTGTCAGGCTTGATGAGTGTGCATGCAGGAGCAACAACCACTGCAAATCAACAATCACTATTACCGTATATTATTATATTATTTAGAATCACTGTTGATAATGAGGGAAAGGAAATCAATCGACATCACTTGCAATGCTGTATGGGATGAGTATTTCATTCCCTCTTTTAAAAGGGTATGTACAGTCTTGTACCCTTGCCTCCGTGGAGGAGATGTGCAACTAGCTGAAGTGTCGAATACACTGGAAGGGCCTCCACTGACCAACGCCCTCTAAAGAATTTGATGGGAGAGGACGCCGTTTCATTGGCCTAGTGAGTCTAGTGGGCGTTATGTAAGCATAACTGAGCAGGTGCTGGTTTAGTGCGATGAAAGAGCTGTGTGGAATGAGGATTAGAGGTCTGCCATGTTGGGATCAGTGCCAACCCAGTATTCAGCAAGCTCAGCAGATTAAGCTGTCCCAAAACCTGATTCTTTCATGACATGCACTTTAGGGCAATATACTGTAAAACATTTCTGACTCGGGGCAAAGTGTCTCCTGACATGTGAAAATGCTGATATCGTGCTATTTGTGAAGCTTATATGCAGATCAGCCATTGTATTATTAGAGGTTTTATTAGACGTAACCCAGAGCTGTTCTGAGTTTTAAATTGAGTGAAAATGAATGAATTCAAGAAATGCAATTCATACACTTCTTCCTGTAATTACTTATTATAGACCAGTGCTAGACAGCATGAATGACTGGGATCATTAGCTGCATTGTCTAAGCTACTTAATGAACAACTCTGTTCTCATATTGCCTCTGATCATTTGCTATCAGTGCAGCTGTAGTGGGGAAAGAATGGAAGTGAGGAAGGACACACAACTCACCCTCCCATCTTATAGGCCCCGACGCCTCCTCTCCAGGCCCTGACAAAGGAAGGGTCTGCCAGCAGAGAAACAGGGTTGAAGGACCCAGTGGCAAAGTAGGGTCCCACGGGGCCGATAATGACAAAGATCATAGCCTGCCCTGCCCGAGACACCCCGAGGGAGGGCTGGGCGGAGGAAGAGTATAGGACAGTTATTGGGAAAAAGTAAAAATTCATTATTTTGTAATAAGGTTTTGTAATTCTTGTGTACCCACTTTCCTCAGCCTGCCTTCTCTATCTCAGTTTGTGAGTTCCTACATTTCCCAGAATGCCCTTCGACATCCCTCAGAGAACATGCCTGAAATTGTTTTCATTCAACGGTGGTTATATGGCCACATAAATAGCTATCTAGCCAACACGTATGTAAACATTGGGGGTGTGTCTATGATCGCGACTTCTGCCCCTACTCAAAACGCGTCATGTCTTGTTACTGCATTGCATTCTGGTCTATTGAGACTACTGTCAGTGAAGAAACTGGTGTCTCTTCGGCCCAATCCCAAACCAGCCCCTATCTCCTCACCCTATCCACTCCCCCTCTGTTTGCACGTTCACATGGAGGTTCGCCATATTAAGGGCCGTCCCAAACCAATTAGCGTGGAGTGTAAGAGGACTGTTAAACCCTTTGATAGCGAGTCTGCATCGGTGCAGGCTTACGATCGTCCTATCAGGAAGTGCACAGGCAATGGGAGAATGGAGGACACAACATTCACATGCAAAAGTTCTGTCTTTCTAGTTTGTCAAGTATTTTAGATCAAGCACTCGCACCTTTGTTTTCCTCGTGCTGACTTTACAGTCTCAACCAAAATCACACAATGTGTGGTGCTAAAAGATGAAACAAAAAGAGAATACTTTGTCCCTCAAATACCTCGTATCTCATTCTCATGGTTTTAGATGTGACAGTGGAAAAGACAAGGAAGCTCATGAGGCTGCGAATGGAAAATGAAAACCTGTTCATTAAAATGAGAAATGCTGCCAAACAGGCATGGGAGTCATTTGAGAAAAAGGTTTGCATGGTTTCCTTGTTCCTTGTTGTTCCGGTAAATGGTAAATGGACTGTATTTATATAGCGCTTTTCTAGTCTTCTAGAGACCACTCAAAGCGCTTTTACAATTCATACACTTCACACTTTACCCATTCACTCTCACATTCACACACCGACGGCGGTGGCAACCATGCAAGGCACCAACCTGCTCGTCGGGAGCAGTGAGGGGTTCAGTGTCTTGCTCAAGGACACTTCGACACGCTACCCGGAGGAGCCTCGAACCGGGAACCCTCCAATTCCCAGACGACTGCTCTACCTACTGAGCTATTGCCGCCCCCAAGT
>CABFOS010146474.1:0-15721 GCA_900660315.1 Diretmoides pauciradiatus
TCTTTATCCGGTTTCAGATGTGTGCGGATATCTGGGAAAAAATCTAGAATTCGTGTGGTTTGGAGGCCGAATCGGACAGAAATGTATGCCGATCCTAAATATATCCGCACTCGTGTGGTTGAGGACTAAAGAAACCACAACATATTCAGTTTACTGTCATAGAGAACTAAAGAAACCACAACATATTCAGTTTACTGTCATAGAGGACTAAAGAAACCACAACATATTCAGTTTACTGTCATAGAGGACTAAAGAAACCACAACATATTCAGTTTACTGTCATAGAGGACTAAAGAAACCACAACATATTCAGTTTACTGTCATAGAGGACTAAAGAAACCACAACATATTCAGTTTACTGTCATAGAGGACTAAAGAAACCACAACATATTCAGTTTACTGTCATAGAGGACTAAAGAAACCACAACATATTCAGTTTACTGTCATAGAGGACTAAAGAAACCACAACATATTCAGTTTACTGTCATAGAGGACTAAAGAAACCACAACATATTCACATTGGAGAAGCTGAAATCAGAGAATCAGAAAAAAAAATCTTTAAAAATGACTCAAAGCGATTAATCGATTATTAAAATGGTTGCTGATTAATTTAATAGTTGACAACTCATCGATTAATCGACTAATCGTTGCAGCTCTACTAACATTTCTCTTCCAAAGGAGCATTGCAAGAGGTCAGTCAATTTTTTTCTCAAATAAAGATACCAAACTGCAGTCATCATAACTGCTGTTGCATTACAGATTTGTGACTCACCATAACAGAAGAGTTGCGTCTGGATCCCAGGGGCGTGGTAGGGAGAGAGTTAAGGGAGGAGCTGGCATTGAACTCTTCTGAACTGAGGTTGTCTGAGCCTTCGCCATCGCCATCGCTGAGCCCACTGCTGATGGAGCTGCTCTCATCCCAACTGAAACAAGACAGGATGAAAAGTTGTGTTAGTTTAGACTGTGTTATTAGTGACTCTCAAGCACGTGAATGTAGTTACAGTAAGAGGAATCGTTATTTGGAGTGAGCAAAGGCTGGCAACCACTTGGACATGTCCATCTGTCGCCAGTGAGAGCTGTCTCTGGAGGTGACGACATGCTCAATCAAGCAGGTAATGCCAACATGGTATGCAGCTGCTTTCACCCGAGTAATAAATCAGAGCTCAGCCACAGGAGTGGACAATGAAACACAATGTTAATGACCTCATATATTTATATCAAAATCCCATTACTTTGCGTATTGTTTACTTCGTGGTGTACCACTACAGTATGTGTGCAGAAAACCTCCAAATTCGCAGCTTTCAACGTGACACGGCAGTGCATTTTGGGGGCGTCCGGTCCTGAAAACCCTGCTTCCTTTTCCCACCATATTTCCCAGTGGTGAGAATTTATTCATTTTGAAGAATCAGGAATTTGTGGCATGTTTGAACTTGAACAGTCCCTCCCTGCCTCAGGTCCTATCCCAGCATCCCCTTTCTTTGTAGCTTTAAAGATATACATGTTGGATAGATTCTACTATGTTCACTTTTAGAAGAAAAATTAGTTTTGTGGAACTTTAACCACTCAAACACAGATATACTGTATTTTATTCCAGGGTTTACAAACATTACAATGGTAAACAAACTTGTACCACTTAAACCTCCTCTTGTGAAACCCATGTTTAGCGGTCACAATAAAATGGTCAGAGTCAATTTCAGCTTTAAGTGACCCTTTTCTTTTTTTACATAGGACATGCTGTTAAATTGTGTTGAATAAGAAGGATGGCGACTGACAGCTCAGGATCTAGTGAGCCGCCTGCATGCTCTAAGAAGCAGGATGAGGGGAAATTACAGCCTCCTACACCCTCCCTGACCTTTCCCTCTACCCTTCCCACCAAAATCCTGGGTTATACTGGAACAGATGCAGCTAGATTGGCCCCCTCATGTGAGGAAGCTGCTCACAACAGCGCATCGAATAATATGAAATGCAGAGACATCTTTTACATCCTTGAGAAGAGCATGAATGTCATGTTGAGTTCAAAGGTAATATCTCTAATGTGATTGTGATACTGATCAACACAACTTCCAACCACAGAGGAGGAACTAATCAGTGAATCACCTGGTGTAGTGTTTGGTTGGAGTGAAAACCTGCATACTCTCATGCCACCATGGCACATGACTGCCCACCCCCTGCTCTAGAGAGCTTAAAAAATGCAAGTCCAGCTCAGATCTATATAATTATGTTTCCCTTCATTAGTACTGGCAACCACAGGTAGTAGGGTAGTAATCAAGTTTATGTTGACACACAAAAATGTGGCATATTGGAAAGGTAGATTAATATGAAGCATTGCTAGAGCTAGAGTCGTTCTCTTCCCTTTCTTTTGCTTCCCCCACTGAGTCGAAATTGCTCTTTGTGGGTTCATAGCCTGCAATTAACAGAGGCATGGAACATGGAATTGCATAGAAAATACAGGGAGACAAAAATGGCCCATAGACATTCTGCAGGATCAGAGGCAATTGGATTTAATCACGTGGCTGTAGTTGAGTTGTAAAACAGGGAAGAGTTCTGGAGGTAAGCTCACCAGACCAGTTGTGCACTAGTCTCTTTCCGAATGTGGATTGGGTTCTGATACATAAAATCCACTTTAGCCCTTTAACTGAAGATCTGTGGCCCCAGTTGCATAACTTCAAATTCCTACCCATGTTTGCCCCAAGTCAACGAAAAGGGAACAACCAGAAACAAATGTTTGATTGGAGAATTTAGAAATGGTTTCAAAAAGCATTAAACTCAACGATAATTGTATGATTTACTGCCACCCCAGATAATCACATGAGCTTAGTATGTTTGAACAATACCACCTCTATCACGGCTACGGTGATGATTAAGTGAAGCCATTGCCATGAATAGCCCCACAGGGATGTCAGGAAGAGCCAGGAGGGTATGTGTGGGCTGTTGCTATTACAGTACAAGCCAAACTGTCTGCTCTCAGAGGTGAAATTCAGACAGGCACAGGGGTGGGAGTAAGCCAACCAAGTGCATACTTTATACATTGGGCGGCAATTAACGTTTTGTTTTCTGTGGCAAATCTCCAACCTGTGTCCGATTTGTGCTTTTGTGCTATTTTTTTCAACTTTGGTCGCTGTGAAAATGTTTTGGTTTGAAAGACTGAGGGATTGTTGGTGGCGTGGAGAAGGGTGGGGATATTACAATCTAACTATAAAGCAAGGAATCTCTGTCTGTACGTATGTATGTACGTATGTCCTTCGCATATCTTGAGAACCGTTCATCACATCGACTTCTCACTTGGCGGGTGGATTGCTCATGCCCCAAGGACGTGCAGTGTCGAGTGTGAAGTTGTTTGGATGAGCGGTTCTTAATAAATCGGTGTGAAGTTGTTTGAATCGGTGGCGCTGTGTCGGCACGGCAACTGTAAAGGGAATAGAAGTTGACCCTGTGTTGGATTGTGGGTAGTGTAGTGTTGAGTGTGAAGTCCATTGGATGAGCGGTTCTCAAGAACGCTGCAAGCGGAAAGCAGCAATACCGGAGGCCAAGCAATCGGCCCCTTCTGACCGGCCGCGCCCCCGACGGGCACATGCACATTCCAAACAGCATCACTCATAGAACAGTGCTGCTGCCACATTGGCAAGATTTACAGCAGCATACAGTAGGAGGTGGACCATACTGCTTAATAAAACCAAGAAAGCTTGGAATACACAAGCACTCATGGCACAGTAGAGTGAAACGTGGCTTCTAGAGCTTGGAGGTTTTCAGACACATCATCCACTTGGTCCATTGAATATCAGATACAGCTTACCTAAGATATAAAGCAAAAATCAACAACCTAGAGCAAGAGGAATGCATACTGCAGGTCTGAAACTGTCTATTTTCTGCATAAAGGACAATAAAGACGGGATTATGGCTCTAGGGAGTGCATGCCTATGGCTGAGTGGTGAAGCCATCGTCTATTATACAGATAGCTGTGGTGGCAGTACCACAATGACCTCCAAGAATAAAACGTCTTCCCTCCAATGTTATAATTGCTAGAGCCAAAAAAAAAAGCAGCAACACCCGTTATTCACCTTTTTTTCTGGGTCAACACTGGAAGCTACAGCACGATCTAATTCAAACTATTAAGAAGACATAACTACTGTATAGCGACCTTCACAGTGATTCGTCATGAGAGAAGAACATAGCTCACGGTATGTCATCTATGACAACACACACGCACGCGCACGCACGCACGCACACACACAAACACACACACGCGCACACCTTCAAAGTACAGTATGATGTGGTGTTAAAATAATAGACTCGCTTTCACCACACAATTGTATCTACAGTCTTTTATGAAAAACCGCTACAATAATCCTATATAATTTGATACTATAAAAAAACATCTCTTTATGTATTATTACCTATATGGTAATAATAAATAATGTTTTACATGGTAATAATACAATGATAAAATAGGAGATTAACAAAATACCACGAAGTACAATAAGGACCATAAAGTAAGATGAACTCACAATTGAGACTCTACCGGAGACTCACAATACAATAGTCTCTATACAGGAATATCCAATATCTCCTCTTTAAAAATGCCCCTTTTAAAACAGTTACCAAACAGGAGTTAACTGATGCCTACAACAATAGAAGTGTAAAACACCCGCATCATCATTTACAGTACAGTACCTTGGGGGATAAAGTAACGTCCGTTTCGCCCGTGGCGTCGACTGCAGCGGAGGTACCTTCCCGATTAAAACACGACCGCTCATTTGGACACTTTAACACCAAAAGCAACTTTCTCGTGAATAAAGTCTTTAATCCTCAAGGATGCGTTGATTTCAAATTCATATCCTCCGCCAGCGACCGAAGCCCCTTTTGCCCCATTCAGAGAGAGCAGAGCAAACCGGTCCGCCGCTCGGCAACACCCCCAAATCTGAGAAACTAGACCCCCAATCTGCTGCTGCTCGCTATGATGGCGAACAGCTGCTGGCCTGGTAACGCGTTACTCCGCCGTTACAGTACGCGTTACTTTCAGTTTGATATCAAGTTTCCGAATTTTGATATCACATTTCCGAGGTTTGATATCAAGAGTTTTTGAAATTTCATATCAAGAGTTTTTGAAATTGTGATATCACATTTCATAATGTTGACATCAAGTTCCTGAAACGTGATAACAAGTTTTTGAAGTTTTTGAAATGTGATATCAAAACTCAAATTTTGAAATCAAAATTAAAATTTGATATCACATGTCAGGAACTTGATATCAAAATTCTGAAATGTGATATCAAATTTCAAAAGTCTGATTTAAATGGTAAGCCCTTTTAACGTTTAATCAAGTTTTTTTTTATATCAAAATTCCGAATTTTGATATAAATTTTCGGAATTTTTATATAAATTTTCAAAAACCTTGATATCGAATTGTTTTTATTAAATGTTAAAACTAAACAAAAATGTTGCCATATACCTTAGCATTCATGGGAGAAGTAATGTTATCCTGCTGTTTTAAGGTAAAAGGGAACCGCCAGTTCAGCAGGTGTAATGGAAAGGTCATTTCTAATGGTGTAAAGCTGCTCCCAGGTCAGATTCTAAGTGATGTGACGCAAGTGATTTTAAGTAATGACAATGAATGAATGCAATGAATGCTTTCTAAATTACCTCTTTTTTTTAGCAGAGCAGCTGGCAAACACTCACACTCAAATCATTATCATTAACATTTTTCTCATGGCAATTTTGTTACAGGCCACAATAAAAGCCCTTTGAATATTAAGGTTTAAAATACTATGAATTAAGGATCTGCATGTTTTCCAGGGCCCTGTCATGGACTGTTTACCTGCCCTGCCACCCAATGCATGCTGGGATATGCTACACACCCCATGATCCTGACGATGAATAAGGGGGATTTGTCTATAGGTCATAGGTCTTTTTAAGTGAGTTATTTATCTAGTCACTGTGAGGCTTCAAACTGACTTCTAACAGGATAATGAATATTAAAAACCCATCCAAAGCAACTTTTCCCAGAGTTGGACTTCCTTTTTTACATTTGGGAGCAGAATACCATGTTGAATATCCCAAGACATAAATTGTGTACTAAGTTCTTTTGATTCACAGCGACACATGAATTACCTTCTGGGGCCTAACTGGAAAAATCCAGACCAAGGTAAGGCCTGAATCACTGAGGAGGCAACCACAAATCCTCAGATGAGACGGAGACCTCCAGTGAGGCATGAGGAGCCTTGGAAAACCTTACTCCTTCTCTCATTAGTAGTGGAACAGTCTCACGGTGATGATCTCACCAGATCACGGTACCGTAAACCAGCCGCTCCAGGAGGTAAAGCTTCTGCGGGCCAAGGAGGTCCCACACCCAGGCCACATCTTGGGGGAAATTGGTTCAGTCTGAGTTAAGCTGGTATTGTTTTCATTGAAAATGTAACGCAACACATCAAGAAATGATTATATGTGACCAGATGCCTTGAATTCAACGTTACAGAAGAAGAGGTTGAACAAATGCACTTTTTGATTGAATAATTAATCATTCAAACCAAATAACTTATTGACCCCTATTATGTAATACTCCGTTTTAAAACTCTCCCACAATAGGCCTGTTTTTCCATGTTGGGGTCACGTATTGTAACATGAACATGCAGAGTCAGTTGAAGTGGAATGTGACTGTGGTTCTACTTTTTATTTTATTAAACTAACCAGCAGTTTTCCTATCAGACTGCACCAGACATACAGGCATCGCTGAAGAAAACGATCTGATTGGACAGATGTAACTGATGGACTGTTGTGAGAGTACGTTGAACCTCTATCTTACTCTGATCCTCTGCGCATGTTGCTCTTGAGCAGAAAAAACAACATAAAACATTTTCTTTAAATATTCATTGGTTACTTCAAAACATATATGACATGTACGCATTTTATTTTCTGCACCTGTTTTATAATAGCAAAACGATGAGTGATATAAATTGTATAGAGTGCAAACAAGCACCGTGTCTCTGGCGTCTCCTGTTTATCTCAGCCAGGCCACAGCGCTGCTAAACAAGCTGTCGTCTAAAAAGCCTTGAAGTCAGGTTTGTATAGTAATGGCTGTCCTCCATTGATAACCAAATGGCTCATGTCTGAAACATCCTTTGCATGTTTGCTTAGGTGGAAACATGTTGTCACCATGAGGCTGGGTGATTTAAAAGCGGGTTGAATCCAGATTTATCCCATGTGTAGGGCTGACCATGTAGAAAGGTTCAAGTCACAACACCATGCAGTCTCTCTCTTTATGGAGGTTACCAGACAGGAAGCCATTTTCATGTTCTGACCTTTATTGTTGTGGCATTTGATCTATCGGTGTCAGCTCCCTCTGATGCAGTTAAAAGTATTGCAAAAAATATGCGGCTCCAAAAACTAGGGAAATAAAGGACAGTGTGACAGGGAATCTCAGTTTCTCCATAGGCCTCTCGTAATATATATTTTAAATATTCAGTGCAATTTGACACTGAGTAGTAAATTAAAGCACAGCAGAAATATTGATGGAGCCTCATAACAGGTGATTCCATGAGTCTACAGTGAGCAGAGCCAGGGTGAAGAGAGGAAATACTGCCAAATACTGTATATCTTCCAGTCACAGAAGCTATCAGTCATCGGCAGGTGGCAATATGCCATTCTATAATCTATCACAAAAACAGACATTATGGTCAGACCTAACAGTAGTCAAACATGAACATTTCAGCGATTTCCCCACGGGGAGTAATAAAGTACCATCTTATCTTTTGAAAGCCTCAGTAAATCTTGTTAATTCACAGCTGTACTGTCTTTAAAATCACAATAGGGCAGTAAACTATCTGAGAATTATTGTTATAGTCTTTTGTTTCACTGTGGTGCTATGGCATAGGATTTCCAGCAGGAGGCACAATGAGCCATGGCTGGGCCTTGGATGGCTACAATTTATACCTTATGTTGCTGTGTATTAATGGAGGCCAAGGCATTTGGAAACACAGAGGACCTCACTAGATTTTGAACCCTTTGTTGTTCTTGAGAGAGAACTGGCATTCCTCTGCTCAGTAATTGTACAATGTGAGAAATGACTTAAGTAAGACAGCATCATGGAAAGAACCATGTTGCTCAGCGCTTCGCGCCCATTTATGTATCATTCAATCAACAGGACTGAATATGAAACAGCGAGCAGTACCTTGCTCCAGAAAATCACATCTTCCAGTAATTTTGATCTGTATTGAGCTTGACCATGGCTAGGCAAATAGCATTGTGCTGCCATCAGCACAGAGGAGCATCACAGCAGTGCAGTAAATGGGTCTGAGATGCATCAGTGATTGCATCTAGGGGCTGTAGTCGCCCAGCTCCACAGAGCCCCTGAAAATAGACTTGTCCTGTTGCTAGACTGGAAAATGAATGCATAGTCTCCCATCAGCTTCCACATGAAGCTTCCCCTCACAGACATATACGCAGTACAGTGGATGTGCATGGGGCATACAGAAACCAGAAAGCGCTCTGGTTATAATAGAAACATTAGTAAGTTAGCTACTCAAGGATACATTGCACACTTCCTTCCTGACCGTCCTGACTCAGATGGCGCCACCATATAGACATAACTTACTGTATACCCTGTTTCAGGCAGCAAGGTAATTTAAACTAATCTGAAGCAGCCACTCCTCATTATCCAGATGTAAAGCAGATAATGTGATAATTCTGTATCAACTTCAAACGAATGTGCAGAGATAGGTACTAAATGTGACTAATTTTGCATGGTACAGTACATTAATAAAACTAGCATATGATCCAAAACAGCAGATGTATCATCCTCTCCACCATCCAGGCGACCACAGCCAGACGACCACACGCACACCACTGTAAGCGGGAGCATACGTCACTGACATGATACAGGGATGATTCACACTCCCCAGCGGGGCAGCTGTAATGGTCCATTATTCACATGGCTGAAGGTGAAGGTGAAGGTGAAGGTGGTGGGGGGTGAACTTCTACATCCGGTTTTTCACTGACCCTCAGTGGGGAATGAGAACTCCATATTGACCCCAGATGTGTTGACTGCTGACTGTGGAGGCTTCTGTGTGTGTGTGTGTGTGTGTGTACCCCTCCCTTCTCACTGAGCCGTAGCCCACGTAACCCATAAAGGACTGACCCCCAAGTGTTAGCCCTACTAAACTGTAACCGCTGCAGTGCCTATGGAGGACCTCACCAGAGAGGCCCAGGCCTCAATCGTTGTGCAGATGGGTTTAAGTGGGTCAAAAAACTGGTGAGGCTTCAATGGCCAGGAATTGCAGTCAGTGACTACAGAAACGTCCTACTCTGGCAGGAAAGGGAAATTGAAGGCAGACCGCCGGAGGCACACATCCAGGATCAGATGACTGCAGCGAAGTCTCTTATGCATTATGTGTAGGTCGATACACATAGTTTCCCTGAGTGAGACTATTTCAATATTTACAACACTACAGATGCTCACTTTTATAGATTCCAAGTGGCCTGCTTTAAGCTAATCCACTCCCTAGCATGGTCAAAGCTTTACTATGGTTACTATGGAAATGACATTGCCAGAGGAGCACATTAAGCCATTGGCTACGATAGCAATGAAATGCACTCAGTGAGAACAGCATCATTGTATTTGTTGGCTGTATCATGGTCTGGATCTTCTATTTTAATGTAATTGTATGCTGCCATCAATAAAGTCGTTATGCATTAGCATGTATCTACGGGCATTTGATTGAGATGAAAATAACAGATTCTGGGCCGAAGACTGAAATAAAATGATTTTCCACAATCAATGCCACTGTAAATGCTGGTAATACAGGGAATCAGATGAAAATATAAACAAAGGCTTTGCAGGCAGACATCTCTCTCCCGCCACACCAATTACACAACAATCAAATTAACTGGTTAGAATACTGTCTCCATACCCCCACCTCTCTCTCTCTCTCTCTCACACACACACACACACACACACACACACACACACCTTCAGCGGCTACCACACTGACACACAAGGCAGCACATCAGTGGGTCAGTGGAGGATGGTTGCCATGGCAGCACATCCCGAGCCACGTTGCCGCATGATCAGAGGCGTGATGCTGCTGCACCAGCCTCCATTCCCTGCCCTGCCCTCCTGCCTGTATGCTGCTGTGAGAACAGTGCTTGGCTCAGTCCACTGGCCTGGACACCACCATGATCAACCCCAACACTCCGTCACCGCACAGCATAACGGAAAGAGAGTTTTCTTTCATTGGGTCTACCAGTCAGTCACCTCGCCTGCCTCTGAGATACTGATGCCTGTGCCAGCTCTCTACTGTAGCTAAGAGCTCTTTAGTCATCCAACCTGTTTAAACCTAAACCAAATGCTGAAAGACATTTCAGCTCGTTTCCTTAGAGGGTGTCCCAAAATATTAGTTAAGTTGTTTAGAGTTTAGCAAAATCGGCCAAGATTACACATAAATCTGTCGATTGCAATAACCATGTTCTTCTGGGTGGGCCTCCCTTGGAAATCACCTACTTGCCAGTTCTGTTTAAATCATTAAGACTTGCCTTCACCCCATCAGTCAAATAACAGTATTACTGTACAAAATAAACTATTTTCCCAGTGAACAACCGTATTGGACATGAAAAGCTGAGCTGAAACAAACTGCTTACACTGCAGCTGAGTGAGCCTAAAACCTCAACCATAATCGACTGAACACCACTTAAATGACATTGAGTGCTGAACAGTAGACCAGTCATGATTTATATACCAGGTATGGAAAAATCAGACCTATACCCATACAGTAATGTGATTACTGCTCTACTCATAAACCTCTTAGAATATTGTTTATATGGCTTGTAATAGTGCAATATTGTATGAGTGATGGTTATACCATGCCATTATGGTGTAAAGAACCAAACCACAGGAAACAGTTATGATTCTTGAACGTAAACCTAATGTTCATTAGTGGTGGTCAAAGCTAAATGTCAGCCAGGCTCATCGGAGGAGTGGCGACAACATGGTGGCCACCGGCCTGCTTGAGTCATAGTTTGTGTCATTAAACGCCAGATGACATTTCAAGTACACACAGGATCTAAACAACAGAGAAGTCGTAGCTGAGCATTGATATATTACCATTACAATTGTGCATTATTATTATGATTAGTCTTTTTAACGTTACTAATATTAAGAGTAAATAAAGATCAGTTTGAATGACTATTTTGAGAATAATGGTCTAAAATCTCATTCACGTGAACAAGACCTGCTAACAGGGCAGGGGTCAACATCTCAGGAACAACAACATTGGTATGAAAACTTGAATGTGTTGGGAGGGGGCTTCATTAATGACCAATAGGATAGGCTCCTAAAACCCTTTAGTATCCCTTTAAATGTGGCAAGCTAGACACAGACTTTATCATTATGCTGATCTATGAGTATTGGTGCTCGTGAAGTGACTCTTCCTCTCTGATGGAACAATGGCTCTCATGAGGAGAATGGGATTCATGTGGTACCAAATTATTGATGAGACAGACACACAGCACCAGTGATTACTGTCAGTGTGTACACATTTAGCCTTATACAGCCAGTGCTGCTTGGCATCGGTTAATCAATATCCAGTATAGCACCGGCAATGTGCTGCAGTTCAATTTTGATCCATACTCATGCACTCATGCACTAAGCTATTCATCTAGTTACAGTTTATCTTACAGGTACATACGCAAAACATTCAAAACTACAATAGCATTAATGATATCTTATTGTGCCATTACATTTGACCAAGTCTTACTGTTGGTATTTCAAAGTCACATTTCACATTTCAACCGTGGTGGTCAAGGATTCCTTCAGATGTACTTCATCCTATTAAGGCTAATTTCAGACCACTGAATATATATGGAAATGTAAGAGTGGGGGTTTAGTGAGAGGGGAAGCAGAAATTGCACCTCTCCCTACAGTCGATTTCTAGCAGGTTTCCATGGATACGCAGGAGGAGCCTGATCTATTTTCATGAGACGGAGTGAGTGAGTGAGTGAGTGAGTGAGTGAGTGAGTGAGTGAGTGAGTGAGTGAGTGAGTGAGTGAGTGAGTGAGTGAGTGAGTGAGTTGTTTCTCCAGCTTTGGAAAATGGATTAAAAAAACAGTTATCTACGCCATAGGCTTCTATTATATTTATGAGGTAGGATCAACTCTTGATCTATCGGCAGCATGCCATTAGTCCTAAGGAAGTCAGAGATTTAGCTGAACTAGCGATGCTTCCCACTGAGACCAATGACAATACAAGCCAAACAAGAGGGCTCTGCACATTGTTTCACCATCCAAGTGCAGGAATGCAGCCAATCCAAGGTCAAACCGAAAATAGCCTCCAGTATTTCCTGGTGTTTGCGGTTTTTGGCAGCTCTAACAGCCTATTATTATTCTACTGATAAGACGTGCTGCTTTTTCAATAGCATATAAGTGTCAAGACGCACACCGAATCCTGTCGGTGTGTGTGTGTGTGTGTGTGTGTGTGTGTGATGATAACCTGGGGACAGGTGGTGCTCCACAGGCGGCCGGGGCTTTCTCACAGTCACCTTGAAAGTGCGCCTGGGGACTGTGGACGTGGGTGGCCCTACCCTGAGCATGATGAGGCCTTTTATAAAAATCAGTATGTCAGCAGATTAGCATTTCTGGGGCCTCAAGCATTATTATTAAACAGAGGTGAAGCCCCATGCTCACCTATAACATTAATTTGACCCGTAGCCGTAGCAGTTTGGTGCAGCGATAGCGGGAGAGGACATCATGTGGGGAAGATTTAACTGGATTTGGAATGCATGGATGTTACTGTTAGGAATGGACCCATAGGAAATAATCTCTGTTTAATCCTAACATCCTATCAGTGTTGCACTCTGATTTTTTTTATCTCTCTCCATGCCAAAATCTAACCCTCTCCGTATGGATTTATTAGTGCGTTTCTCCTTTACTACTTTCTCTCTTTTTTATATCAGTCTAACTAGCCATCTTCGCTTGCCGTTCTCCTCAGCCCAGTTCCATTTCACCCCGTTCTCCTTACTGCTCTAATTTCTCCGTCTCCTTCTCTTCCTGTATCTCTTCTTCTCCCTTATACACTCCGTAGTAAGAACGTGACCTGGCTGTCAGCCCAAGTGAGCGCTCCAGAGTCTAAATCCCACTGCATGTGCACCAGTGATAAAGCTGCTCAAATCACACCAGAGAACTGGCCTGGATTCTTTCCCTCTCTCGCTCTCCCTCTCGCTGTCTGCCGTCAACTTGGGAGAAAGATTTAGATGAAGGCACACAAAGTCAGAGGAAAAGAGCAAGGGTGAAGTAGAGAGCAAAAAAAAGACGGGGAGTGAAAGAGAAAAGGGAGAGAGATTGTACATGAGAGGATGTCGCATTCCTACTGTAATGTGACATGTATAGTCTGAAAGTAGGCACAACTATTTGTTGTTTCTTCACCTGCTGGCATAATCTTCAAAAGGAACCACACGGTACACAATTCACACAACAACTAGTCAAGTGAAGGTGCATTTATTCAGTAGCTGTGAAGCGGAGAGATACCTGATGATTCACATATTTGTCAAAGTGACTCTCCGTGAAAAAGGTCTGAAAGCAATCTCACCTAAGTCAGCAGAACAAGCCTCTAAGGAGAGAGAGAGTCACGGGCACTTGGAGAAATTTCTAAAGACCAAGAAGACGAAAAATCTATCTGCCAAGAAACTGCTGATCAAAGCTCTTTTATAAGCTTTGATAGTCCCAAGTCTGGATCATCATCATCCTCCGTGGGAGTTTTTGAATTTTTCAAAAGCTGAATGTTAAAATGCATATAAGCATCCTACTTAAATATTGAACAATGACCAGCAAAAGCTAATTCAAGCAGTAGGGCCAATCAGCGTATTGATTCTAAGGAGAACTACAATTTGACTACTAACTGACTGTAGTTTTGATAGTCATAAGGTAGTTGAGAGATTGGGTCATGTTTCTTGTCATGGAAACAACAGGATAACACCCTGTGTTTATCTGGAGTTGCTCTTACCCATTAGCCAGGTTGTCGTCGTCATCATCTGGCAGACTCTTGCCCAGAAGGTCACTGTCACTCAGGTAACCAGACTTGAGTTCAGTGTCGTCAACATCCAATCCCTCGATGAGCTCAATGCGGGAGGTGCTGCTGAGGCGGCTGGAGCAGCGCGCCGGCATCGTATGGGCCGTATACTGGGAACCAGCCTTACCCCTCTGGTATCCAGCGCCCGTGGAGGAGGGGGCGTCACCTGCCTGAAGACGAGGGCTGGACTGACCGTGGCGCCAGGAGAGAGGTGAAGAGCGGTTGGAGAGGCTGGACATGCTGCGAGCATTGGTCTCGTCACTGTCATAACCCACATTGCTGCTGTCCAGACAACTGGGGAGACAGGGAGAGATGGGTTACGTTTATATTTCACATTTTAGGCCTTTAGCTCACTCCACAACGACACACAATCTGTGCACAAACAGTAGAGACTTAAATTCCTACATCACCAACATTGCAAGCAACCTATTATAAGGAGGTCAAGGGTCAAGTCCCAGGTACAGTAATTGATGTAGATATTCCTGTGTGCCTATGATCATGTATGATAAAGAAATATGCAGTAAAGCTTTGGAATGAAAAAGAGAAATGTGTTTGGAATGAAATGAATGTGTGATGAGCAAATGTAGTACGTGAGAGTGAAAAAAGGGACACAAAGATAACTCAAAGATGCCCTTTTCTTTCTCTGTCAGCAGACCTTCAAAGAAATCCATGGTGACATTGTGACCACATTAAATCTTTACAAGTCGCACAAAACAGGGCTGCTAGACTTGTTCTTGGCTGCTCTATTAGAAGCATGGCCACATTTTTCAACTGCACCCTTAACTCAAAGATGCCGACATTTTTATGCGACCAAATAGTTTACTGCAATAACACATAACCACAAAACCAGATTTGCCAGTAACGGTCACATTGTGGTACGCATAACAACACTAATAAAAAAATAAATCATCCTTTTAAAATAATATGCAGAGGCATCTATTGGCATGCAGATGACTAGACTGGATAGTAGGAGGGTTTTAATATTCGTGTTCCACGTCATAGGAGTTGTATACTTCTCATTCTATCATATCATCGATATATTGATTTTTTTGTAGTATTCTATCTAATTGTATGATCTGTGTTGACTGGCTTTGAATATAATATGAATGTATTTTTAAAAAATCATATCAATAGAAGCTTATGACTGTATATTGATGTAATTTAATGTATATTAATGCAATTTAAGGTTAATACAAGTTGATAAACAAATATAAAACTAATAATTAATTAGTTTGTAAGGCCTATATGAATGAAAAAATATTTTTTGCTTTTTTGTTTTACTCATATATGGACTAAAATATAAGCTGATTATATGATATGCAAAAAGGGTAGGGAATATCAGCTAAAGCTTCAACCTACACCTTTTCGGTCAATAGAATTGTGTTATATCTTTTGTCCTCAAGTAAGAAAGAAAGAAAGAAAGAAATCCTCAAGGCCTACGGGGTCCCCCCGAATCTACTCCGGGCCATAGAGGCCATGTACAAGGGCACAAGAGCCAAGGTGGTAACCCCAGATGGCAGCAGCGAGGAGTTCGAAATCCTAGCAGGGGTGCAGCAGGGAGACACTCTTGCCCCCTTCCTCTTTATCACAGCCCTGGACTACGCGCTCAGGAAAGCCATCAACGGGCGGGAGCAGGAGCTTGGCTTCACAATTACACCAAGGAAGTCTAAT